>APFE030008444.1:292097-382142 GCA_000404065.3 Pinus taeda | reverse complement strand
AAAGAGTTATTTTTTCGGACAAAACTAACCTCCCTAGGAGTCTAAGACTCTCTAGTGACAAACAAGACAATTAAGAGAAATCCTTCTCTAAACATGCATTATTCTATGAGAAACCAAGTGTTTTTCGATCCTACCTCAAGTCCAACGCTCGTTGTAGTAGTCCAGCCTCGCTGATCCGGATGAGCTCCTCCACTTTGAAACCTGCATACACTAACAATCAAACGATTACATAACACCTGAATATTCCATAAAACAAAACATATTCAACATATAGACCAAGGAGTATATGAAACAATTCATTAACAACAAATCATTGAGAAGAATGGACTTATTTGTATTAAGGAAACAAAAAAGAAACCATTACAACCTGAGCCTTGGTGTTGTGCAAGTTCCTCCCAGGGTCCAGCAAGAGTTTTCCTCTACTTTGACAAGCTCACCCACTTCCAAATGAAACAAGAAAGGATGGTAATCTCTCCTCACAAGCTTACAATGGAAGTCCTAATTCCAGCAGCATCTACCCTTTGGAATGTTCAGCTTTCAACCTTCCCTCCCTTGGCCCAATGCCTGTATTTATAGTGTTCTAGAGGAAGTTATTCAGTTCCAACATCAATGGGATACTCCCTCTTTTGGATGGGGTAGCTCCTCTCTTGATGGGATAAGTTCCTCTATCATAGGGATGCATGAACCATCTGGAGGCGCTCAATACACGTCAAACACTCTTCTAGAAGGCTCTAGAAGTGACCACAAGTAACTTTTTTAAGATGAAACTCGCGCCTTTTGACCTTTACAGGGGTACGCACCCATTCTTTGGCTTACAGAGCGTACAAGTACGCAGGTACAATGAGTTTGGGATGCGTACACGCAGGCAAGGTAGAGAGAACCTGCGTACCCAGAGATAAACATGTTTTTTAGTGACTTTCTCTCTTTTTTGAAGTTTGACATGAAGAGCAAAGGTATAAGGCTTGACAAGGATGATAATATGACTATTGATTGAGCCATATTAACTGCAGACAGTCATGGTGACAAATTTCAGTGTAACAGGAACGAAACCAACCTCCTTGCCTATGTCCTTGATTCCTGAAGTTGCTATTATCATTGCAGCAAAAGCCTGCCCTAATCTACCTGCCATCTGCATGTTTAACCAAAATGAGGGAATCCAGCCGAGAATTGATCATTGATACCTTTCCTTTTTGGTTTTATCCCAAAACACTTCTTTGTCCTCTTCCACTAGGTTGTGACTTAGAGTTTTCATATTTCCTTGTGGCATAGCTTGCCCCCCTATCCAAGCTCTGCTTTCCTTGCAGCTAACTTCTTGGTTGGCCAAGAAATCCACCAGTTTGTTAGCCTTTCTATGCACATGATTTAACCTGACTAAGTAAAGCCCCTGAAGGTGACCCTGAATTCTCTGGAAAACCCGTATTAACTTCCAGTGTTGTGAGACTTTCTCTGGCTCTGATCCGCAATTGATTCTTTTTACCGAGTTAATAACTAACTCAGAGTCGGCTCCAATGATAATGTTGTGGCAGTTCTTTTGCTTCAAAAAATCTAAGCATTGCTCGATCACCATTAATTCCGCCATGTTATTGGTGGCTCTTCCTAAATTATAATGGAAGAGGGAGAGGATGTTACCTGCTTCATCCCGCAAAACCCCCCCAAATCCAGTTGTTCTGGGGTTACCTTTTGAGGCTCCATCTATGTTGTATTTCAAAAAGCAGTAGTCTATAACGCGACTTTTTGAAAGCCTTTCCGGCGGATTTTTCTGGTCAAAATCCGGCAGCAATTCATTGGAATCCCAAGTTTGGTTGCTAGTTTCTGCACAATCAATGGCTCCCAGGGGTTTTTCAGGGCGCTGAATCCAAATATGCAGTTAAAAAACCATTTTAACTGCTAAAAATCAAGATTTAACCTCATTTCTTCCGCCGGATTCCGTCACCGGAATCTCCAAAAAGTCGCATTATAGACAACTCCTTTCAAAAAACCTCTTGGAGGAGGTTCCCAGTACTCTTTTTCAGATTCCTTTTTGCTTGTTGTTCTATTCTAGCTTAGGGGGATGATCCCTTGCATGCCTAACAACCTAAGAGTTCTTAAGTCTACTCCTGAGGGAGGATTTTTGGGAAGATTCCTGACTGTTGAGCTGACCGTCTCCTTAATCTGTTTTAAGATCTGATCAAACAGGTGAAGAGCGGGATTATTTTCATTTTTAAAGATTCTCTTATTCCTTTATTTCCATATATTCCAAATAATAAAACTTGGCATGAGAGCCCAAGCTAGGTTGATAACTTCATTATCTGAAAAGTTTCTCCTCGATCTGTTTAGGGTGTTATTAATACTCTCTTTTTCCCTGTCAAACTGTTGAAAAATGTTGGCAAAAGCATCCCATAGCCTGGAAATGAAATTAAAGCTGTTGAGAAGATGTTCCATAGTTTCGTCTTGGGATTCACAGAGCTGGCATATGGAAGGTCCTAACATGCCCCTCTTTCTAATGTTGTCCCAAGTCAATATTTTCCTGTGATGAACCAACCACATGAAGATTTTGATCTTTGTCCAACCTTGATGTCTCCAAAGGTTCTACCAGGTTCCGAGTGGAGCCTGGGAATCCAACTCAAGGAGAATACTTTTTGCTTCCTTAATATTGAAGATGCCTTCATTGTTATTTCCCCATCTGAGTTGGTCCTTCCCTTCAGAAACCAAGATCGTCCTTTTTTCCAACATTTTTCCAAGAGCCTCTGCTTTTGTTTTCAGTATGTTATCATTCCTGCAATTTATATTCTTCCATAGCCTCCATTTTCCTATATTGTGGGTATAATCCCAAAAATATTTCACTCTTGTCAAACCTTGGGTGTTAGTCTCATGCTTAAGGTTCAAAAAATCCTCTTTTAACAGTGTTGGTTCTTGTTTCCATTTGTCCTCCCAGAAAAGAGCAAGGTCTCCTTCTCTGATTTCCCAAAAGATGTTTCTTTGTACTAAACATCTGTTCTCCAAGATTTATTCCAGATAGCAGAGCCCTTTATATTTCCAGACATCCTTATGAGATCAATGTGATGCCAAGAGCTAGCATATTTTTCTTTCCATATGCTTGCCCATTGCACCTTGGGATTTTTAACCCATTACCACTAGAGTTTGTCTCCTAGAACATTACATAGGATCTCCTGGTCATCTAAGCCTAGGCGCCCATGATTCTTGGGTTTACAGATCTTTTCCAAGAGACCAAGTCCCATTTCTTTCTAGCCTCCTCCCTTCCCCAGAGAAAGTCTCTTTGGATGTTTCTAAATTGCTACAAAACTCCTTTAGGGGCCAGTAGTGTTGATAGCATGAAAATTGGAATTGATTGAAGCACCGCCTTTGTTAGCACGAGTCTACCTACCATATTTAAAGATCTGCTCGTCCATTTTCATACTTTATCCTGCATTTTATTGATCAACGATTCCCAAATGCTCTTGTGCAAGGGTTTCACAGTTAGAGGAATTCCTAAATACTTTGAAGGGAGGGAATCCCTCTAAAGCCTAGAATTCTTGAGATATTTCTCTGAATAGCAATATTGGTATTAAAGAAAAATATTTTGGATTTGGAGAGGTTAACTTCCATACCTGAAGCCATGGAAAATTCATTCAGTATCTATTTGTACGCCAGAGCCTCTTTGACTGTGGGGATTCCTTGTAACATGGTATCATCTACAAATTGTTGATGTGTCAAGGCCTGGCCGTTCTCCTTCAGTGGAAAACCTTGAATTTTTCCCATAACTCTGGCATGCTTGATAGACCAGCCAATACCTTCCATCATGAGTATGAAGAGAGGGGGAGAAAGTGGAACCCCCTGCTTCAGCCCTCTTGAAGGAAGAAAAATCTCAGAAGGAGAGCCATTAACCAATATTGAAATGTTGGAAGAGGTTACCAAGGCCATGACCCATCTTAGCCAGTTGTGATCAAAATCAAACGCCTTTAGCACTTTCCTGATATAGGTCCAGTTCACTTTGTCATAAGCTTTTTCCATGTCCAGTTGCAAGATCATACCAGCTCTCCTTGTGCTAGTTAATGAATGAACCACTTCATGAGCTTGAATAATGTTATCCAGAATTTGTCTGCCTTCAACATAACCTGATTGTTCCCCGGAAATCAGAGAAGGAAGTAGAGGTTTGAGTCTGTTGGCCACTACCTTGGATATTATCTTGTATACCACATTGTATAGTGCTATGGGTCTATACCTATATGGTGTTTGTGCATTTTCCTATTTAAGGATTAGGGAGATGAAGGAGGTGTTGAGCGCTCTCAAGATGGTTTTGTTCATCCTGGAGTCCTCCACAACATTCAAAATATCCTCTTTTACAATATTCCAGCAAGCTTTAAAGAAATCTACATTAAAGCCATCTGGGCCAGGTGCTTTTCCATTCTGCATGTCATTGAGAACCTCATTGACCTCCTCGTCAATCACTGGTCTGTTGAGATTGACATTGTCCTCTCTAGACACCAACTTAGGTATATGCTTGCTTAAGTCCTTGATGAAATGTTCTCTTTCTGGATTATTTTCCTGGGCTATTTCTCGGAAGTGTTGAACTAACACCACCTCTATATCTTCATGGGATTGTAGAAGCTATCCGTCTTCCTTTTTTATTGAAGAAATTATGTTGTGTGCTCTGTTCGCCATGGTGGATTTGTGAAAAAATCTAGTTTTACGCTCTCCTTCTTTTAGCCATTGGACTCTTGATTTTTGTCTCCAAAATATTTCCTCTTGTTTACACAATTTCTCCCAATCTAGATGATGTTTCTCCACCAGATCTTTTTTGTCTTTATCAAAACCTTCCGTGATCATAGCTTGGTTGATTTCCTGCATTTTATTTTCAACCGATTTATTTTCTGCGAAAATATTGCCAAAATTCTTGTTATTCCAATCTTTGAGCCTCATTTTTATGTGCTTTAATCTTTTATGAAGCAGGAACATTCTAGTTCCCTGAATCTGTAGATCTTCTACCCACCATTTTTCAATATTACTGATGAAATCAGGGTGTGCAAGCCAAATGTTCTCAAATCTAAAAGGTCTATTCTAGGGGTTACCTATACCGTGGATCTCCATTTGTATTGGCCAGTGATCTGAGCCACCAACGGGAAGAACACTTGCTATTATTTCCTTATCTAAAAGCATGAGATCCTCAGAGATAATGAATCTATCTAACTTGGATGCTACCTAAGACTCCCCTCCTCTCCTATTTCTCCAAGTGAAGAGGCCATTGTTTGTTTCAACATCCATTAGTTTCATATTATCTGTAAATATTTGAAAAGCTAAGGAGTCTTTACTTAATGCTCTGGTTCCACCTTTTTTTCAGAAAGTGATTTTATCATATATAAATCCCCTCCCATGATCTAGGGTATTCCGGCATGTCTCTCCTTGAGATTCGCAAGGGAATCTGTAAGCCTGAGTTTCTCATCTATCCTTTGAGGGCTATACACATTCGTGACTAGATAGGTACTCCTATCCCCTACAAGCTAAATCACTATTGATAAATAATTCCTTGCAGCCTCGGCATCAATTATGTCAATTCTTTGAGGGTTCCAAAGAGTGAGAATACCTCCTGCTGTATTCTCTGCTTTAACTTCTAGATATTCAAACCTACTGAGCCATTTACTATGAATTTTTCTTAACTTTTGAATGGAACATTTCGTTTCCTGGATAAAAATTATATCCGGGGCAACCTGTTTCATTCTATTACTAAGAAATCTCTGTTTTCTTTTATTTCCAACACCTCTAATATTACAAGAAATAAACTTCATGATTAAATATTTGTAAAGGAGTAGCTGGTAAGACATTTCATCTTAGCTGAATCTATCATGAGATTTCCACACTCCATCAACAGTTCATCCTGATTTTTCTTGCCTCTCTTTTTTCCTGGGTTTCTAGGTGTTAATCCTGGAGTATATTTTATCATTTTCACTCCTTTGCTACTCATTTTGTTCCTGTTTTTCCCCCCTCCAAACCGTTTTCCTGAGTTATCCACAAATACAACTGTTGTATTCTATTGAGCTCTTCCTGAGGTAACAATTCTACCTCACCAGATGTTCCCTGAATTAAGAACCCTTCCAGATCTAGTTGTTCTCTTTCTAGAATCTCCTGTAGCTTAGTTTCCTCCAGTTCCATTTCACTCTGGATCATTTCCTGGTCCATCTCTGGTTCTATATCACTCATCATTATCCCTTTCTGCTTATCATTTTCCTGTGCTTGTTCATTGTTTCCTTCTTTCTCCTTCTCTCTCGTACTCCCTTCATTAGCTTGATTTTTTGTTGTTCTTTCTTTGTCCTCTTCAAGAACTTGGAACTAGTTCTGCCTAACTTGCTATCCCTCATTTTGCTATAGCTTTTTCCCTCTTTTAACAGATTTTCCTTTATGGACCACCTTATGAAATCTGTCTGAGTCTTTCATAATATTAGTTTTGCTTTTATTCTCTATTTACCTAGAACGCAGTCTCTAAGAAGATGTCCATGTTCATGACATTTATGACATCTGAATGGAATATGCTCGTATTCCACCGTTTGAACCCACTCTTCATCAAAAACTTCCAATATCATCTCATCCAAAAGAGCTCCTGATAGATCCATCTCAACACATATCCTAGCAAAGGAAGTATATTTTCCCCTTCAAGTAGCTTCTGAAGTTATGACAAACCTACCTAATTTATTGCCTATGGCAGCTAACGATTCAGGTAACCAGTAATCAAGAGGTAGAGAATAGAGTCTTACCCAGACCGGGACTGAAGTGAAAGTTTCACGTTCCGAGACAAAGTTCATCTTCCATGGCCTCATACAGAGACCTACTGCAGCGTAGAAGTAGGTCCCTCCTTCAAACACTCTATCTTTATCCTCGATACTTGTGAACACCATGGTAAAGAAACCCTTTGACCCAAGGTGTAGGTCAATGCTCCCTTTGGGTTTCTAGTGGTATATGATCCATGTTTGTAAAGCTTTTTCTGTGGGCCATCGTCCCACGAATTTGCAGATGATTGCGTAGGTTTGCATGTGATCCATGTGCGCTTGCAGTGCAGGATCATTTAAAACTACTCTGGGTGTTATTTTAGCTTTGGGTTTACAAGGTCCCTTTTGTTTTTCTCTTTTGTTTCCTGTTTTTTGTCATCTTCCTCCTTGTCTTTAGTGTTGTTATTCTCCTTTATTTTGGGTGGCTCTTCCTCCTCTTCCATGTTACTCCTTCCTTCTTCCATGAATCTTCTGACTTTTCTTGTGGGCTTTTTGCCCTTATTGTCCACGGCCTCCTTGTAGGAAGGAGAAGGGATCCCTCCTCTACATCCTTCCATGGATGAAGACTCTCGTAGCAAATTGAAACCCTGGTTGTTCGTTTTTTCTTCCCGCGAACTCCTGGCTACTCCTCTTAGTGTTGTGTGTAATCCGATCAACTAATATCATATAGTTACTAATGAAAGGGATCACAATAAAAAAAACATCCAAGAATTGATATCCATTACCCTATATCAAAACACTTATTAATCACCATCATAATGCTTAATATTGCAAAAAAATGATTAATATCAAAATATCACAAAGTTGAAATGATTCCCTTCAATAGTTCAAAAAAACCTTGAAAGTAAAATTTTGGAATTTATCACGAGATTTTAATGCATTTTGGTATATACAGGGACTTTACTACAATTATGTGCTTCATCAATGATATATTTCACAATCACCTTTGTCATTTTGTGGTATTCTAACTCATGGTCTTCTTCATCATCATCTAAAGCTCAAAATACCATGTAGCGTGTGCAAATAGTTAAAAAATTGTTATGTGGATCCATCGGTTAAAAAGAGGTATTTGATTAGAAAAACATCAACCTAGTATTTATTGTTTCTCATTGATAGAGTGTGCACCCATGTTTACCATGAAAGTTATAAACAATCCCAAATTTGCCAATTCTAGTTTCTTCTAAAAAAAATTAAGATTTTTATTGCTAGTCATAACTCTTAATGAAAGCTCATCAAGCTCATTTATAACATTTACTAGTTGTTACAATAGTTCTATGATATTTACACCTCAAAATGTACTTTTGTAGAAAATAATCCCTTCAAAAGGAATAAGGAAATGATTCATTATGATATATTTCCTAGTTTCACCAATCTTCATCAAGAATTTGAGATCAAAATAGATGGCAAGATTAGATGGATGGGACACCATGTTCCATATCAATTTGTAAAAATATTTTTTTCCAAATGAATTTTTAAAACAACAAGAAGGAATTATGAATTGTTTTAGTATCTCAAATATTAGTCCAATTATCATGGTAGGAAGGGTATAATCAGGGAAAATGTTAAGGATGAAAAATTATCTTGAAGTTTAAAAACATTGGTGAATTTCAATAGTTACTATTATGCAAACTATCAAATGTTTATTGATGTATTTTTAAAATTTTTAAAATTTATAATAATTTGATATATACTCTCTATATAACATTGGAAATTTTTAAGGTGAAATAATTTTATATTGTAAAATTTGGACAGATCATTTTTATAGAAAATGGAAAGTAGCGAATCTTTATTTGGAACATTATGGAAAATTGGCCCACTTGCAAATATTAGCCCCTAAACTTTTCCATGGATATAATTATGTGCATATATGTTCATCCATTTCTTCTTAATGTTTTTTATAAAATATGCATGGGGAGTTCCATTTAATGTATACTTCATTTATCCAATAATTTCACCTCGTCATTTAGTACAAGATAGGTACATCTAAAAAGGTTTTTGATCTCCTCAACTATCTTCTAGTACATGTTGAAGTTTATAAGTTTACTTAGTTAGAAACCCTCCATGCACTTTATCTGATTTATTCCTACCTACTTGTTATTTTCCTCAACAAGTTATTTACAATGTAAATACTAAAAATAAACACTAGTGCATGCTCAACATATTACAAATCAGCAACTAAAAGAAACAAGAACAAACACACCATATGAGACCATTATTTTTGGACTAATGTCCCCGGAAAAACCTAATGTGGGAAAATCAGTTCAGCTATCTGAGATTTTTCTTATTAAGCAATATCACAGTACAATCTGGGTGCCGAAACTGGCCTACCAAAAAGAGAGTTTCCTTAGCCGTAATACCTCTCCATTTTTGGCAAGTCTACTAGATAAAACCATAGATAATCCTTCCGGCAGCTACTCAACACCAATCTGCCCTAGAAACCCTAATGTTTGCCCAATTTGGATTACGTCAGCCTCTCCTAGCCCAACAATGGCCCTGCGTCAGCCCCAGGAGGCCCTACGTCAGCTCTCTGAGCCTCTGCGTCAGCTACGCTAGCCTCTCTGGTGCTCTGTGCAACACTTAGTTACCTCTGTGTGGCCCTGCATGAGTACTGGCTGCTCCTGCGTCACTCTCTCTCTCGCTGCTCTGCTGCTCTCCAAACACTATCTCTTCCTATCTTTCTCTCTGTACTCAATGCCCCTCAACTTCTCTCCAATCACTGATTCTATCTCTCTTAGCAAACCCCTCTCTAGAGAATAGAATGACTGATCACTCTAGTGTATTCTCCAAGTGACCCTCAAGCCTCCTATTATACTTTTCCTTTTGACATCTCAATGGCCGAGATTAAGTACCTGATCAACGGTTAAGATTATATCTGGCTTGATCCATGTCTTTTCGACCACTCTAACACAGACTCATATTAATGCACATTAATATTTTATTTTCCCTAAGTTTAGACTAGGGACTCCATTAAACATATTAATTATTTTAATATCACCTTATCTGTTTAGAATCTGCCCAAACCCTTTTTGGGTATTGGATATTTCATGTGCCCCAACCTCTCCACCAAATTTCGTGGTTGGAGCACATCTGATGCTACCCCAAATAAACACTCTCTCTTAGTGAGGACTATGCTCTAATAATACTCCTCACTAAGTATTACTCTGATCATACGACATTGGTACCTGTGCTAATGCTAGGCCTTCTTGCCCAACATCCTATGCACTTCTTCCTCATGTACTACTTCCCATTGCTCTGCGACTGCCACTGCTGCATCTATATGACAACTCCCTCTCCATTTGTGTTGTTGTTGGTCCTTTCTCCCAATGTTGCATCTGCACTACACCTCCTCTCATCATGTTGCATTATCCTGCCTACTGTTGCACTGCAACCCAGTTACTGAGAAGTAAGTAACTAATCTCCCAATTGGCCTTCTTGCCCAACATCCTATGCACTTCTTCCTCATGTACTACTTCCCATTGCTCTGCGACTGCCACTGCTGCATCTATATGACAACTCCCTCTCCATTTGTGTTGTTGTTGGTCCTTTCTCCCAATGTTGCATCTGCACTACACCTCCTCTCATCATGTTGCATTATCCTGCCTATTGTTGCACTGCAACCCAGTTACTGAGAAGTAAGTAACTAATCTCCCAATTGACCTCCTTGTTGAGCTAGAGACACCCACTGATGCTAAAGCTCCCTCTGTCGTTGACAAGTGCTCCCTCTCTGACCTCTGCGCTGCTGCAACAACTTCGTGCATCTTGCACCATTTCACACCTCTTTGTGCCTTCCTGCACTGGTGCAACACTCTTGTGCCTCTCACACTGCTGCAACCAGGTAGCTCTGCGCTGTCTCAGGACTCCTACATTATAGCTTTGTCTACCACTCCATCGACATTCGTCTCTACTCACCCATCCAGTCTTGCTACTCATTGTTGGGGCTCTCGTAGCAAGGTCTAATCCAAGAGACTGGGTACCTCGAGGATCCTGCCCCTCATCACCTATAGTCTATCTGACTATAGCTCGATGTCTGCCTACTTCCACTCAAGTGGTGTGTGTGCACTCATGGCACAGTGATCGTCTATCAAAACTTCCTTCTCTGCTCATGTTGGCACTGCCTTAGTCTTAGAAGATTCTCCCTTACTCCTCTTCCTTGGACATTGGGTCACATAATGACTCGGCTCCCCACAGTGGAAGCACTTGATCTTGGAGATATCTTTCTTCTTTTGCTTTTCCTACTTTCGCTCAGATGCTAGGGCCACATATTCCTCCTCCTGCTTGACTTTGATCCCCTTACTGTTACTACCCATCTTCAACTGTCGTCTAATCTCTTCCTAGCGAAGAGTTTCCCACATCTTGTCCCAAGGTGGAATTTTCCCTCTGCCTAGTATACTCTGGAAAAACACTTCCCAGTATTCTGAGATAGCATTCATGGTTGTTCTCACCATTAGCTCTTGATCCGGTGTCTCCCCTATAGCAGTTAAATGATCTTGGATCTCATTCAGTCCTCCGAGGAAGGTGTCAATCGATTGTCATTTCTTCATCTGATATAACCTCATCTGATTCTTGAGCAGCATTCTTCTCTACACAGAGGTATGCTGATACAACTTCTCGAGAGCCTCCCACATCTCAAATGTCATTCCCTTCCCAACTATATGTGGTACCACATGATCCTTGACCCCATCATGGATCATGCACTTGGCCCTCACCATCGCCTTCTTGTACCTATCATTATCACTGGGATCGATTGGGATAGCTATTACCTTCAAGGCGAAGTTCTTGACACAATTACTATCAAGCACTGATAAGATTCTGGCCTTCCAGACTATGAAGTTTGATGCTCCGTCCAGTCTATCCTCGTCTCTTACCCTGTGTAGTGGCATGATTCTCATATATTTCCCTTCTGGAAGTTCTCTGTTCAACTCCTCTGAGTCTTTAGTTCCCGTCTAGAAGTTCTCTTCTATACTCCCTCTGAGTCTTGATTTCCCTCCCGGAAATCCTTCTGTCACTTGTCAAGATGCCCCCTACTCTGATTGCCTTGTGCAACTACACTGCTGATCCAGGTTCCTCAACTAGAAACCCTCGGTAACAAATCCTTTGGCCCTACTCTCTCAGGTGTTGTTTTGACTACAATACCTCACCAGCTCCACTCTGCAATATTCCTATAACCTTCTAGACCCCAGCAACTGCCCTTTGTGAACTGCATCAACCCCTCTCTGCCTCAGCTAGCTCTGCTTCACCCCAGATGGATCTGTGCCAACCCTCGAATACCCTATGCCAACCCTCTGGCTCTCTGCATCAGCAACGCTGGGATTTTTGGGGCTCTGCACAGCTCTCGGCTTCCTCTACGTTGCCTTGGCTGGCTCTCCGTAACATTCCTTGGCTTCTATGTTGTTAGAAACAACTTCGGTCACCTCAAGGAAACTGATTTTTGCTGCTATTACTCTGCTTGGCTGATGTATTTTGTTCCTCCTGTGATCTACAATCACACTTTGATACCATGTTGAATTTTCTAAGTTTACTTAGTTAGAAACGCTCCATGCAATTTATTTGATTTATTCCTACCTACTTGTTATTTTCCTTAACAAGTTATTTACAATGTAAAAACTGAAAATAAACACTAGTGCATGCTAGACATATTACAAATCATAAACTAAAAGAAACAAGAACAAACACCCCATATGAGACCATTATTTTTGGACTAATGTCACCGGAAAAACCCAATGTGGGAAAATTGGTGCAACTATCCTAGGGTTTTCTTATTAAGAAATATCAAATTACAATCTAGGTGCCGAAACTAGCCTACCCAATAGAGAATTTCCTTAGCATTAATACCTCTCCATTTCTGGCAAATATAATGGCCGAAACCCCGGATAATCCTTCCGGTAGTTACTCAACACCAATCTTCCCTAGAAACCCCAGAGTCTGCCCAATCTGGACTGCTTCAGCCTCTCCTAGCCTAGCGTTGGCCCTGCGTCAGCCCCAGGAGGCCCTGAATCAGCTCTTTAAGCCTATGCGTCAGCTACGTTGGCCTCTCTAGTGCTCTATGCAGCACTTAGCTACCTCTACCTGGCCCTGCATGAGCACTGGCTACTCCTCCATCACTCTATCTAGCTACTCTACTGCTCTCCCAACACTATTTCTGCCTCTCTATCTCTCTGTACTCAATGCCCCTTAGTTGCTCTTCGATCATTGTTTCTATCTCTCTTAGCAAACTCCGCTCTAGAGAATAGAATGACTAATCACTCTGGTGTATTCTCCAAGTGACCCTCAAGCCTCCTCTTATACTTTTCCTGTTGTCATCTCAACGACCGAGATTAAGTCCCTAATTAATGGCTAAGATTAGATCTAGCTTGATCCATGTTTTTTGGACCACTCTAACACAAATTCATATTAATATTTTATTTCCCTAAGTTTAGACTTAGGGACTCCATTAAAAATATTAATTATTTTAATATCTCCTAATTTATTTGGAATCTGCCCAAACACTTTCTGGGTATTGGAGATCTCATGTGTGCCAACCTCTCCACCAAATTTCGTGGCTAGAGCACATCCGATGCTACCTCAAATCAACAGTAGATGTATCATTATTATATATTTTGCATTCACTACATAAGAATACTAGGAAAATATGTTTGAAATGAATTATTTAATTAGAGCTTTTGTTTAATCATTAATACATCCTACAAATATAAAAAAAAAAAAAATCACCATCATTAGACTACACTATCTACGATGGTTGGTATTGTAGCTAGACATTATTTGACATAAAGTTCATCAAATGTTGCTATGAAAAGATAATACTTTCTCATATGGTGGTTGCTTTTCACTCTCTAAGATGTTGAAACATGTACAATATTATATATATTAGTTAATCTTCCACAAATATGTAGAGAATTTTACCCCTTATTCCTCTATGTGTAGCCATTTTATCATCTCTAAGTATAGAATTCAAAAGGATTAGCCACTTCGCATTATATATTCCCATTTGGAACCCATCTTAATGGGATACATTAGCAACCTACCTAAGATTTTCTTCAAGAATAACTATGTTTATGTGTCAATTTGTTTTTTTTTATAAAGAGACCATCGTTGGTTCTCAAGTTGTATATTAATTATTTTTATAGGCTTATACATGTTTGTGGCTTCTATGTACCATTATATCAAGTATATCAAGCATGGACTCCCACATTACCAACCATGTTTGGAAATAAATATAGAATTTGTTTGGATTCCAATTACAATTTTTAATAACTTTTCACTGCCAAATAGATGTTCGAATAGAGGTTTTTAATCACAATGTCGTTTAATTTTTTTGAGTTCATTATATCAAGAACAATCATTGTGAAAATTATCCTCACATTCTATAATAGATTTATAATTGAATGACACACCTAAAAACTATTTATTCTTGCTTCAAGGTTTGTTATGATTAACTAAATATGCTATTATTTCCAACAAAACATTCTCACTAGTGAAGAGGATATGAGTAGGAACACACCTTTAACTGATATTCTCTAACATATATGAACTTGTGAGTAACTTAATATAATTATCTCAAACGCACACTAGGGAAATCTAAGATTGATGTAGGGATATCTTTACTTTTCAAGTGTATGAAAATGTTTAAATATATGTACTCAAATAAACATCTTTTAGGGAAATCAACACCAACAACTGAAGAAAACTATTTATGGTCAATGAATGATCCTATAATAAGTTTTTGACAATTCCTACAACATGGACATACATACAAAATAAGGAATTCATAATTTAATAGTTGTCAATTAGTTGATGTTTTATTAGCCATATCAATTGGAAGAACACATCCAAATCCTACATGCAGAACACTACATTCAAGACTAGTAATGAACAAGACATATTTTTCATCATCCACTTTAGGATCAATTCAGCAAGACATCCACTAACTACTTGGTAGGCCACAAGGGATAACCCCCACTTAGATGAGATAGATATTATGAGACATTTTTGTTGTCAGCGTCCCACATTTACACAAAGAAGGTGCAAAAAATTCATCTACAGATGAAGGAACTGATGTCTCTAAAAGAACAATGGAGAAGGTACTTGTTCACATAATCAATTATTAAATATCAAGAATCAAGTAATTTCTAGTGTTACCTAATAATTTATTGAAAATTGATCATTTTGTATTTTATTTTATACTTAATATAAGAAAAGTAAAAGTCTTCCTTTGCCATTATTTTTTTACATTTTATTTAAGCTATTTTTACCATATGAACATATTACTTCACCAACATATTTTTTTATATATTTATAAGAAATATTTAGAATATGTTTCAATAAATTGTAAACATAGAAAGTCATAGTCATTTTTCATTAAAAAAAATAGCAAAACAAAAATAGTTTCGTCCAACTACCATCAAGTTATAAATTTGATCATTTATATTAAAAGAAGGGACACCATTGATATTATTGCTCCAATAGGAAGACTCTAGCCCAATATGATGGGGATGTTATAATGTCCTCTCCTATCATGTTTAACATTTTGACTTGGTCAAATTAAATAAAAAATAAATAGATATGTTGTAATGTCTTCTCTTGTCCTATTTAACATTTTGACTCACTCAAATTACATAAATAATAATAATAATAATAATAAAATTAAAATTAAAATAGAAGTCAAAAACAAAATTAATAATTTTGATAACCCATGGTTTTCCCTTGGTAATTTTTTCCCATTATATTATTTTCCGATGTCACTTATTTAAACTTGTGCATCATGTTTCAAAAAATTATAATTTTCCAATTCTACCAAATTTATAGCCTATGATTAATATTAATCTCTTCATTTTTACAATGTCTATTTTCCCAACTAGTTTTATAAGTTTAAAAAGAAAGTTACTCATCTAGAAAACACAAAAGATTCAATACTCAATCAAACTAGTAAATTGTCCATCAAACTAGTAAATAATTGTCCCTCTCGACACAAAATAATAAGATAATATAGATCTTATTTTACATATCATCTCTAGTTAGGATAGATAAAATATAAAAACCATACGAGAGCACTTTAGACTCAAGTGATTATGATATATTAACACTATTTCATTCTCACTTATATATATATATATATATATAATATATATTTAAATCAAATTGTTAAGAACATGTGAGATGGCATGTATGCAAAGGAGATACGATCAATCCTTGGGTGCGAGGTGGTTGTACATGCTTATTATTCTCTTCAAATGACAAAAAGGTAAGCACATATCATGAAATAATATTTCTCTCATTTTAATTTGAAAAGTTTCAAAGTTTGAAATATTTTCGAGGTGCTTCATCTTTGCAACGGACTTTTGAAGATATGGAGGTGAATGTTAACATACAAATCGATGAAATGCATAGGTTCTTGTACACTTCACATGCATATACATCATTAAAGTGGGTTGACACTCTAAATGACAACTTTTTGGCAATGTGGTATACTAAAACAATTATTGAATCCAAGGAATTTTTATAATGGGAAGGAAATTCAAACCAACATAAGAAAATAATATGATTACCTCATATTCATATTGCTTATGTGTTTTAAATTATTTGCCCTTTACAGACAACACTCTTAAATTTAAGGAACGTAACAAGGGTTTCAGAAGGTTCACTAGGGACATATAACTTTTAGGTTGAATATTATATATTTCAATCTTCACAATATTGAATGCATTTTTCTTTTGAATGATATATATCTCAATTTGTGAACCAAATATTATTAGTAGTATTTTTAAATATTATTAGGATTTTAAATTTAAGTAATGATGTATTGAAATATTAAATCATGTTATTAAACATTTATTCAATGTTTTTAAATTTATATGATCCATGATTTTTGTTAATTTAGGTGGTTCATGACTTAATCAATACCAATGTTTTTAAATTTATATGATTCATGATTTTTGTTAATTTAGGTGGTTGATGACTTAATCAATACCAATGGGTATTATACCTAAAAAAACATAATAAAATTGATAGTGGGACTATACTTGTGAGGAGTATTAATATTTTGATAGTAATCTAATTGCATATATTAAAATAAATTTTCTCACTTGTTTTCAACCACAAATCTGATACATATATATGGTTGGAAGTAAATCCAACTAATTTTAAAATGGGAGATTATTATTGAGAGAATCACTTAAAAATCTCCAACAAACCTCAAACCAATCTCTATAATAAACATTTATTTTATATATAGTTATATAGAAGATTTTGATATGGTCTTCATTAACACTTACACCCACTCTAGAATATCGCAGATTGCACTGTTTCTTCACACAACTTCGAGCTTACCACTTGAACCATTTAAGATACCACTACCTCCAACCATCATTGATGTACTTGTAATGATTAACAATTTTGACATACTTCATTATAAAAAATTACATAGCTTGTTGTAGTTGTCAGAAAATGTAGTCAAGTAACAAAACCATCCTATGGACATGCTCCCATCTGTCAGATGCACTAGCTCATTTTATCTTCAAGTTATCTAGGATAGTTTTATGGGTACTGAATTTTTCAGAAGTCAATGATATAGCTTGACGCACTTGACACACACAAACTTGCATACACACTAAGATAACCTCGAGCCGATGTTCTTGAAGTGATGAAGAACAACAAGCACCACCATCACAAAACATACTAGATATTACCAATTCAATGATGTGTTCTCTTAGCACCAAAGAATGTTAAGAACCATTAGCTTTAACTATGCTACTATGTTGAATAATTGGTTCTTCATAATATAAATTTTACACATAAAATAAATATCACATGACTACACATAATTTTCCAAAAATCGTTTAACTACTTAACTCTCCATATGAATTTTCTCTAACAAAATTTCCTTATTTAGCTTGTCATATGCCTTCTGCTATAGCTTTAGGCACTACATGGTTGCGCTCGCCCATATGAAACAAATTCGGTACATTCATGACTTTCCTTACTATCAAAGCTACTATAAATCATGGCTTTTAATGGACTTTGTTGAAGTCAATTTTGTAAGCCATGCAAGTGACAAGGAATTCAACACTCTTGAACACAAGTGGAATCATCATCTTAAGATGGAGCCCACTAAATCGATATTGGTGCATACTTACAGGAATCGAATCAAAGAGGATATGAATTATCGGATTGCCAATAAATAGGGTGACACAAGTGTGCTAAAAAACCCAAACTCCATGATATCAAATGATCATCGCTCCAACAAAAATCTCCCCTCACAAATGAAAAAGATGCAAATTGTGACGAGCTCCTTAGAACAAATACGCAACAAAAAATACACCTCTCTAGGTCTCCTCACATGATAGATATCTCAATATAGTGGTAAAACTAACTGCAATCTGAACCACCTGGAAGATAGTAGCGCTACCACAGAGGTTGGAAGAGACACTCATGTCAATCTTCATCCCAACCTTGGCTTACCACCTATGAGCCCCTTGCAAGTACTACGAACTTTGATTTCAGGGACTTCAGCTACAACAATAGCTCCATATATTGACTTTCGAGCATATGAGGTTGGCATATTTATATGTTGTTCAAGATTAGCCATTTGCTTGACCAAATACATCATAAAGGTACTATGCATTTCATTGAAGGTTTTTGCTCGTAATCATGGATGCAATGGAAATTCAAATAGAAATGGTTGTGCTAACTCCTAGTGGTGCTAGTGAAACACGAGACCTACTAAAATCTGGTGGAAGGTAACCGTGATTCTTCTGCAATGAATTTTGACATTGTAAACTGCTTGGCTGTGCTTGAGCTATTAATCACTAGATAGCCCAACCATTTGAACCATTTTGTAGTGTGTACACGAGTGTCGCAGTTCATATATTCCCATTGATGACATGCAGCCCATGCATCTTGGCATGAGTGTGATTTTCAGTGCCTTCTCACAGCATAATGATGAACACATGAATTTAACTACATAAACAACTGAATGAGCACTCATATAAAATCAATCATTATTATATTCGAACTTATTTATTTATAGAGGATCTGCAATCATGGCTATCACATCTTCCTAGACCTCTCATAAGTGATTTAGCTAATAACGTGTTAAGTGTGAAGCCAAATTCACAGAGGATTCTAGATGAGATCTTTCTAGATCTCCAGGATTCTAGATCTTTCTACACCGCCATTAGTTTCTAGAATCACATGCAAGATTCTAGATCCTCCTACACCGCCAATGGTTTCTAAATCATTCCAGATCTCCATCTGAATCACACACAGGATTCTAGATCCTTCTTCTGCCTATATAAATTTTTAATTTCTCTGGCCAAGGAAAGCAAGCCAAGGCCCAAGCCTGTTATGTAATGAAAAGTGATTTATGTTCTCCAGTGATTGTTTTATCTATTTCGTTGTTTCTGATTGAGTAATCTTGTTGTTTCTCCATTTGTTTATCTCTGTGAATTATTCTCTGCTATTGTCATCTATGTCTCTGAGTATAAATCGGTTGTGTGTTATGTATGCTCTGCTTTAACAACTGGTATCAAATCTAGGTTCGAATATCCACCGCGCAAGCCGCTTAGTGCCATCGCCTTACTCTGGCAGCATTTGTTAAAATGTTGGTTGCTACCCCTAGAGCTTTTGAAGGATCTGTCCAGGAAATAGCTGAGGAATGCTAGAACTAAAAGAGAGTTGCTACAAGAAAAAGAAGGTCGTGGATCTATGTTGAAACGTGTTGCTGGAGTTTGAAAAGTGGAGATCCGTGGAGTTTGGAGTTGAAACGTGGTGTTCGTAAGTTTTTTTTACATCAAGCTTGCACGTATACGTCAAGTTTTTTTCTCAAACCAACATATGTACGTGTGAAATGTGAAAAGGTTAAAACATTATATATGTTTTTATATTTATTATGAAACATATATAATTATATGTTGGAATTTTGAAAAGTATATTTTAAAAAGGAGCAGGAATTTTGAAAAGGGTATTTTAAAAGGAGGAAGGTCATTATCACTAAATTTTAAAGAGTAATAATTAAAGTTTTATTTTTAAGTGGAGTTTTTGTGTTTTGGGGTGTGAATTTGATTGAAAATGGAGACACCACTTACAAATATGGAGAAGTTGAGCAGGGCTAATTTTGCCCTATGGAAATCATAGATGGAGGATATACTGATTTTAAAGGATCAGTATTTGCCAATTGAGGGCACAAAAAAGAAACCCTCATCGATGACAAATGAAGAGTGGAATAAGCTAGATAGAAAGGTGATTAAACAATATGCCAATATTTAGCAAAGAATGTTGATTTCAATGTGTCTGGAGAAAAGACGGCTAAAGGATTATGGAAGAAGCTCCATGATATATATGAGAAGAACACAACATCAAACAAAGTGTTCTTGATGAAGAAGCTTTATAACCTCAAAATGAAGGAGGGTGCTTCAGTTCCTGAGCACTTGAATGCATTTAATATTATTACTAATCAACTTGCCTCTGTTAAAATCATTTTAGATGATGAAATTCAGGCTATTTTGTTAATGTGTTCTATGCCAAACAACTGGGAAAATTTAATTGTAGCTATGAGCACTTCAACAAATACAGGGACCCTGAAGTTTGATGATGTCAGTAGCAGTTTAACGAATGAGGAGCTGCGACGCAAGTCGATTGTGGAAAACCAGGGAGGAGAGGCTCTAGCTCTAGCTGATCATGGTAGGAGAATGTATCGAGGCCGACAAGGGCGATCAAGATCTAGAGGCCAATAAAAATCAAGGAGAGGAAGGATCATCTACTTTCATTGTGGCAAACCCGGGCACATGAAGAAAGAATGTAGATTCTTGAAGAAAGGACAAAAGGATCAGAGACTGTCTACTACAAATCACAAGTCATCCAACACAAATGAAGGCGAGACTACTACTGTAGCCACAGATGGTGATGTGTTGTTTACTGTTTCAGTAGAGGATGCATGTGTATATACATCTAGTAGTAGCTTTGATTGGATCCTTGAATCTGGGGCATCTCACCATGTGACCCCATGCAAAGATAGTTTTGTTTCATATAATCCTAGTGATTATGGTAGAGTACATTTGGGGAATAATCATTTTTGCAGTATTTTCGGAGTGGGAGATGTCCAGATCAAAATGAAAGATGGACAAAATATATTGTTGAAACAAGTCAGGCATGTACCAGAAATGCGCATGAGTTTAATATCTATGGGACAACTGGATGACAAAGGCTATTCGAAAAACTTTGGAAAAGGAGGCTGGAAAGTTAGCAAAGGTGCATTGGTTATAGCCAAAGGACCCAATACAGGAACATTATACACATTGAAGACACTGATAGGAAAATCGGATTTGGTTGTTGTCACAAAAGAAGGAAATTCAGCAGATCTGTGGCATAAGCATTTGGGTCACATGAGCGAGAAGGGCTTAAAAATCCTTATTGGTAAAAATTTATTCCGAGGTTTGAAATCCTACAGTCTTGATCTTTGTGAGATTTGTATATATGGTAGACAAAGAACGGTTTCATTCCTTAGAGGTGGCCATGACAGGAAAAAAAATAAAAATAAATAAATAAATAAATAAAAAATAAAATAAAATAAATAAAAATAAAAATAAAATGTTGTTAGAATTGATACACTCAGATGTGTTTGGGCATGTTAACATCAAATCATTAGGAGGAGCATCATATTTTGTAACATTTATAGATGATGCATCCAGGAAGGTTTGGGCATATCCTATGAAAAATAAAAGTGAAGTGTTTGGAATATTTCAAAAATTCCATGTTACTGTTGAAAGAGAGACTAACAAATTGTTGAAGTGTTTAAGAACAGATAATGGTGGAGAATATTGCTCAAATGCATTTAAGGAATATTGTAACAGGTTTCGCATAAAGCATGAGAAGACTGTGCCTAGTACTCCTCAACAGAATGGTGTCGCAGAAAGGATGAATCGCACCATTATGGAAAAGGTGTGAAGTATGTTATCCAATTCCGGTTTGGAGAAGAATTTTTGGGTTGAAGCAGTCAGGACTACTTGCTACCTCATAAATAGATCTCCAACTACATCCTTGGATTGTGGTATCCTTGAAGAAGTTTGGACTGGTAAGAATTTGAATTATTCTCACTTGAAAATCTTTGGATATGAATCATTTGTACATATTCCCAAAGAAAATAGAACTAAGCTAGATGATAAATCTATGAAATGCATTTTTTGGGATATGCGGATGAACATCTTGGTTATCGTCTATGGGATCCAGTCAAACATAAAATTATTAGAGGCAGGGATGTTATATTTAATGGGTCATAAATTTTCAAGAGGACTATAGGTGAGTTGAAGGTCAAGAAGGTTATTGACAAGTTTGAAGAGCAACAGGAAAACATATCACCAATACAAGAAAATGAACAACAAATTCAGGAGCATGAAGAACAACAAGTGGAAAATAATGAAAAACAAGAAGAAGGAATCTTGCAGGAACCTTTATAGGAGATTCAACCTGATAATGCACCACCACAGTTGGTTCACTGATCTTCTAGGCCTCATAAGCCTTCACAAAGGTATCCTCCTTCAAACTATATTTTGTTGACTGATGAAGGTGAACCTAATTGTTTTCAAGAAGCTTGTAATGTCGAGCATAGTAAAGAATGGAAGAAAACAATGGAAGAAGAAATGAACTCTTTGTGGGAAAATAAAACTTGGGAGTTGGTAAACCTTCCAAAAGGTAGAAAGGATCTACAAAACAAATGGGTGTACAAGATTAAGCATGAAGGTGACGAAAAGAAGGAGAGGTATAAAGCAAGATTGGTGGTGAAAGGTTTTGCCCAAAAAGAAGGTATTGACCTCATTGAAATTTTCTCACCTGTTGTTAAAATGTCATCCATTAGAGTCATTCTTGGTCTAGTTGCTGCTTTAGACCTAGAATGTGAAGAGTTAGATGTAAAAATTTCTTTCGTTCATGGTGAATTAGAGGAAGAAATTTATATGGAGCAGCCAGATGGCTTCATAGAAAAAGGCAAAAAAGGCCTTGTTTGTAGTTGAAGAAGAGTCTCTATGGGTTGAAATAGGCACCTCGACAATGGTACAAGAAATTTGATTCATTCATGTTGGAACAAGGTTTTCAAAGGTTGGACGCTGACCATTGTGACTATATCAAGAGGTATGATCAAGGAAAGTCTATCATATTATTGTTATATGTGGATGACATGTTGATTGTTGGGCATGATAATAATAAGATTAATAGGTTGAAGAAAGATTTAGGTAGCAAATTTTCAATGAAGGATTTGGGACCAGCACAACAGATATTGGGCATGCGGATTATGTGTGACAGGAAAAACAAAAGGTTATGGCTATCACAAGAAAAATATATCAAGAAGGTGCTTGACAGGTTTAATATGAAGGATGCCAAGCTAGTTGGCACACCGCTTGCAACCCACTTCAAGCTGAGTATTGAATTATGTCCTAGTGATGACAAGGAGAAAGAAGAGATGAGCAGGATTCCTTATGCTTCAGCAGTTGGCAGCTTAATATATGCCATGGTATGCACATGACCAGACATTGCATATTCAATGGGAGTAGTGAGCAGGTTCCTTACCAATCCAGGCAAACAACATTGGCAAGCAGTAAAATGGATTTTAAGGTATCTCAAGGGTACTAGTCATTATTGTTTATGTTTTGGTCAGGATGAGACTGTGCTTGAAGGATTTACAAATGCGGATATGGCTAGAGATACGGATACCAGAAATTCCACTATATCTTATTTGTATACATTTGCAGGTGCATCAGTATCTTGGGTGACAAGGCTACAAAGAATAGTAGTCCTCTCTACAACAGAAGCAGAGTACATAGCTGCAACAGAAGCTTGTAAAGAGATGTTGTGGATGCAACGATTCCTAGGAGAGATAGGAATAAAGCAGGACAGTTATGTGTTATATTGTGGTAGTCAGAGTGCCATTCACTTGGCAAAAAACCCAGCATTTCATTCAAAAACCAAGCACATTGACTTAAGGTACCATGGATCTGGCA
Source organism: Pinus taeda (assembly GCA_000404065.3). Classification (NCBI taxonomy): domain Eukaryota; kingdom Viridiplantae; phylum Streptophyta; class Pinopsida; order Pinales; family Pinaceae; genus Pinus; species Pinus taeda. Next base: position 358,423 of record APFE030008444.1, on the reverse strand, counting down.
TGTGTTGGAGGAAGAACAATTATCCTTGGAAAACATCCATACAAATAGGAACCCTGTTGATATGCTCACTAAGATTCTGCCATGAAATAAACATGAGTTATGTAGAGGCATGGTAGGACTCAGTGTGACTTGATGACTCTTCTTTGGCTTCAAGTGGGAGAATGTTAAGTGTGAAGCCAAATTCACGGAGGATTCTAGATCAGATCTTTCTAGATCTCCAAGATTCTAGATCTTCCTACACGGCCATTAGTTTCTAGAATCACATGCAGGATTCTAGATCCTCCTACACTGCTAGTGGTTTCTAGATCATTCCAGATCTCCATCTGAATCACACACAAGATTCTAAATCCTTCTTCTGCCTCTATAAATTTGTAATTTCTCTGGCCAAGGAAAGCAAGCCAAGGCCCAAGCTTGTTATGTAATGCAAAGTGATTTCTGTTCTCCAGTGATTGTTTTATCTATTCCGTTGTTTCTGATTGAGTAATCTTGTTGTTTCTCCATTTCTCTGTCTCTGTGAATTATTCTCTGGTATTGCCTTCTATGTCTCTGAGTATAAATCTATTATGTGTTATGTATGCTCTAGTCTAACATAACCAACTTTGATACCATGGCATAAGTCTAATTGCACACCACAAAATATTTTCCCTCACTTGTATTCAATCTTCTATATTATATTATATATATATATTAATATATATATTATATATATTAATATTATATATATATATATACATATACTTGGAACCAGATCCAACTAATTCTAAATTAGGGGATTATCGTCGAGAGAATCTCCCAACAATATCCAACAAACCTCGAACCAATCGCTAAAATAAATATTATTCCTAACATACTTAGCATAGTATTAATTTTACAATTGCTTTAATATATAATTTTAAAATATGTATTTGGTATAATTGTTGTGAGAGAAACATTATTTTAAACAAAATTGATTTTGAAGATCTTTTAATATAGAAATATTAAACCAGACTAGATCCATCATAACTCTTGATCTATCATGTAGCGAGAAGGGTCAATTCTTTGGAAGTGCAAATTTTTCCCCAAGTTTTGCACTCAAAAAACACATTTGCACATTGAGAGATTTGATCCCTCTCTGTACTTGATAGATCAATAGTTAAGATGGATCTAAAGTAGTTATTGGTTATGAAATATCTAAGATTTTATATAGGCATGAATCATTGTATAAATATATGGAAACTCACTATAATTACAACCTTAAATATCCAACTTAATGAATATCATTCATAGACAATTTAGAATATAATGATTATGATAAATCTAAATATTCATTTGGATTTTGTATATTTTAGCATGGTTTATAAATATTAATATAATATGCGAAATATAAAATCAATGAGTTTTAGGCTAAACATTGTTGAAATAATATATATATGTGTGTGTGTGTGTGTGTGTGTGTGTGTGTGTGTGTGTGTGTGGAACCCAAGTTTTCGTAGATATTTTTAAGAATTATTAATTTAAGTTGTTTAATATGAAAAGTTCAAATGCATTAGAGCTTTTTTCGGAAGTTAAAGTAATTTATTCATTCAAAAATGCATTTTAAATAACAAGAGATAACACTCTTGCTCAAAAGTGTATTACTAAATTTTGACCAAAAACCTATTTCGCCTTTTTAATTAAATTTCTCATATATATATATATATATATATATGAGAGAGATTATACATGTTGGTGATAAAATTAACATATATGAATTTTAAATCTTTAAAAAGAAAAACATATTTTACATGGATGAAGGAATATTATAAAAATACGTAGCTATAAAGATGTGAATGAACAAGTATAAATTAAAATATAAATTTTCTGAGTTGATGTGAGATTTGTTTTAAAGAATTTGAATTATTGATAATAATATATATGGAATTGTTATTTTGTATTTTTACATTCTCTATTTATAAAAATAGATAAATAAAAATATTCGAGTTTTTTAAGTAATAATTTTATTATACAAGTTTAAAGAAGTCATATGTATGCCATATTTTTCTTTTAGATATTATGGATTAAATTCGAAGTCTATTTAATCACATTTTTCTTATTTATCCATCATTTTGAAAATATGTCATTATCTCATTTTTAAAACCATCAATTTGATGGTTGACTTAAAAAATTACCCATCTCTATACATACATAGAGACACACACAAAAAATTTGAAAATAAATTATGGAAAAAAAGAAAAAGTTATTGACTATGTTCTCTGAGCCTCCAAGTTAAGTATCACACTTTGTTGAGAGTTCAAAATCATCATCGACTCGTCCATAATGGATCTTTGGGCTTGTCCATAATGGATCTTTGGGCTTGTGATACCCTTGTAAATGTATTTTTAAATGACTTTTATAATTTTGAATTTGACATGTGAAAAATAAATATGTTATTAGGATGTAGATATTTACTTTCTTAATAAAAAGCAAAATTATTTTGTGTCTTAACATTCTTGAAACTATATTAAAGGCTTTTATGTGAGATTAAACTCATGAATATCGGTAAAAAAAATTGAATCAATTATTCCCAAGAAGGGGATAGAACAAAAGAAGAAAAAATCCTCCTCTTTTCCATTCACTCAAATTGTTGGTAGAGAAAGACCACTAGAAAGTTTCATGACTGGGGATAAATTTCATGGGTGGAACCTTTACAAGAAGGACTACAAGAGATAAAAGAAATGAAATGAAAACGATAGGTTAGTGGGAGATAAATATTAGACCCCGAACTATAAATTAGTAGCACACAACTAAGGGTTAAGGGGCTGGGACAAAAAATAAATATTGTGATTGTTTTCCTGCGAGGGAGGATTAGAGCTCGGCGGGAACTATTGAGAAGATTAGTTCATGGTTGGAAGGAATGTGGAAGACTTTAATATGTTTTCAAGAACCCTTAAATAGGTATCCATGACTACCTGAAAAGGAATCTTTGATGAGTATGTTCTTTTCTTCAATTTCGTTTATGAATAAATTAGGTTATGGCAGAAAAGACACCAATTGGCAATAAAGTGCATAGCACAAAATAGTTTTAAAGGAAATTTGAAATGGGAAACACTGTTATGTAGCAGACTGCGTTGAATAATTATAAGCCAAGTATGTTATAAACATGCATGTACATATTCAAAGCTTATATTTTTACAGTAGAGTCATTATAGTATAATAATCAAGATTAACTTGAATAAGAGTCAAGTCATGCCCAAGCTAGCCATGTAGACCCTGACAAGGGTAAGAACATGATCAATAAATTAGGTTATGGCATAAAAGACACCAATTAGCAATAAAGTGCATACCACAAAATATTTTAAAAGGAAAATTGAAATGAGAAACACCCTTATGTAGCATACTATGTTGAATAATTATAGGCCAATTATGTTATAAACATGCATGTACATATTAAAAGCTTATATTTTTACAATAGAGTCATTATAGTATAATAATCAAGATTTAAGAGTAAGTCATGCCCAAGTTAGCCATGTAGACCATGACAAGGGTTAAAACTTCATCAATTGAATAAAGAACACGTAGTCTTGGGCAAAGAATTAATCACGGAATAGAGAGATTCCTTGTGGTCCCCCAAGATAGAAGTTCCTCAAGCCTCTAGACTATTTCTGGACCTACTAAAACTAAAATAACAACTATATAAAATATGGTCAAAAAAATACATAAATGTAGTGAAAAATAATTGGTATGTAAAGAAAATTAGAGATGTCATAAATATTACTATTATTATCTAATTTTAAGGTCACGGCCAAGCCAGACACCAAATTGGTGTATGAAACTCCTTTGTTTATGGGACACGGGACCTACCTTCGTGCTGCGATTTGACTCCTAAGTCTACGAAAGTATACATACTCTACCCCCTCTTGTTTTGAACCTGTAACCTCTTAAAAGGAAAGACATGCTCTTGATAATTAGACTCACTCAAACTGTATGAAACTATTATGATAAAATCTATATAAACATATCAAAATAATAATTATTAATTATTACCTCAAAGAATAAACAAAAAAGGAAAATTTTAAGAGTGTAGAAGATCTAATTGAAAATATAATGATTTATGATAATGGATAAAGAACACACTTGTGTTTTTCCAAGAGACAAGAAAGATTTATGTCGCTGGCCCTACATGCTTTGGTCCTCCTTATACAACACACTAGAGTTGAAAGCATTTGTAGGTAAAATTGAAATTATGTAAATATATAGGTAAAATCGTATCATGCATAGTAAACAGCTAGAGAAAAAAAAAAGTAATAAAGACTAATTACGCCCTCGGCCTCATGATTACTGCATGTATCATAAACTATAAGTATGAAAATTGAAAAGAATTATAAAAGTGATGAAACCCTTATTGTAAAATATAAAATATAAGTAATGGTGAGAAATTGTGACTAAATACTTAACACAACCCCATCTCCTTAAATAAAACCTTTGAGATATAGATTTAGTAAAGAAACATATTTCTAAGTTGTAAAAACCCTACCGAGCATAGACAAGTGGAAGCTTATTAAGGTCATTGAGATTGTGGAAGAAGAGGAATTAAAAGGAACACGAGAAAATAAGTGGAAATTGTATGAAAAGGATAATTCCCAACCAGCAGATTATATTAGTCAAACTTACTTACTTCTAATTTATCTAAGAAAGATGAGGAGTAGCTATGGCCTATAGAAATTTAACCTTACACAAAAGGGTGAAAAGAAAATTCACGAGAGATTCTTCAGAAATAATGAAGTTGGGGTTTGAAATTATTAAGAATATGAGTGTAAGAGATTACCTTAAGGATTGGATTTCCATGACTAAAATTCCGAGAAAATGCAAATACCATGACCAAAGACCTAGACGAGAGGATTTCTGGCAGAATTGGGAGTCGGAGAGAATGTAGGTGCTGCCATTCGCGGGGGCTTCAGTGGACCAACCAGGACTAACCAGGTGAGCTCCGTGTCTTCTTACGGTCTTCCATGCGGCGTCTAGCCTCTTCAGCTACCTATGCTTGCCTCTCGGCTCTATGACGTGCCCTCCTTTCGTGAAATCTTGCTGCATGCTCCTCTTTTGCTTCCACGTCTCCGCCAGCCCACTTCCATGAATCCTCCTACATAACACTGTCACCCTGCGTGTTTACAGTTTCTTCTTCCATTTTTCTGTCTTGACTAAGGCATATTGTGCTCTCTACTGTATCTTGCACATCTCCGCTGCTGCACTCTCATCTGGTTGTCTTGCGCGGTCGCACAGTGCATGGTGGGCATTCTCTCCGACTCAGGTGAGCATTTCTGTTTTTCTTTTTATCTCTGCATATATTTCGATGATTTACAGTTTTCAAACCTGACTTTTTCTGAGATGGCATAGGACGGGGTCTTTATCTCCTGGACTGGTATTGTTATCATTCTTTGTATGGGAATCCAGGGGGTATTCTGGCTCATGATTCCTCGGAATGGTCCTCCTTTCTTGTCCTTTCACTGGGGATGAACCATTCTATATATGGTTCCTTCTACTTTCTTCGATCTATCTCATTATAAACTGCATGGTCTTTCTTTTCATGGTACTTATCTTTCTTCACATGATTGGGAAAGTTTGGGGGAGTTTTTGGTAGAAGCTTGAACCATCCATATCTTTTCTGTTATGATCAGGCGTATGCCTGGTCCCCCATTATCATGTGCACCACCTTTCTCCGGGTCCTTAAAACACGGTTTTTCATTTATAGCCCTTGTTCTGATCTCTGCATCAAAACAGGGCACTGGTGGTGCATTTTCCGTTGTTTTCGCTGTTGCTGGAATTGCCGGACCTAGCTGTCTGTATGTTTCGGCCTTTGGTTTCTCCAGCCTCATCTGTTTTCCCTGGTTTTTCCGACCGTTTTTGGGGGGCATCCTCAGGCAATTTTCGTCGGTTTTCTTATTTTGAATTTTTCCAGGATGTTTTACTATGTCTTCCACACGCATCCATATGCTTTGATCTCGCCGGAATTTCCCTCCAGGTATTTTTGACGGTTGCTCTTTATTATGTATTGTCTTGAAAGGAGATTTTCACCCTCTCGACATACCTTTCTTTTATTGACCTGCCCACCTGTCCATATCCTGGACCCTGCATAAGTATCTCTTCTTAGTACTATTCCCTGTACTGGCCCCCTCTCTCTTGTCAGCATTATATCTTCCATCCGGGTTTTTTATTATCCAGGTATTTATTTTCCCCCACCTACCATGTCGGAGGGGGTCTTGTCTTCTGACACCCAGGCAGTTATCGACGTGACCATAGAAGCGGAACGGGCTTTTGCAGCATCTCCTGGCTGGCATGCCACCGTGGAAGGAATGCTTCCACCTGATCCTGTTGGTCACATCCCTTTCGAATCAGAGGTTTGCACCCCACGTTTCTCTGAAAATCAGCTTCTTTCGAAAGGAGGCTCTCATGCCACTCCTGAATTTTTTAACCACCGTTGCCGCCCTGTTAAAACGGGTCCTCCTGCCAAGGGGGTTGTTGTGAGTAGTGCTGCTTTAGCTGAGCGGATTGACAGCCTACAGAGGTATGCATTGGTCAGAAAATGGCACTTTTCGCACATGAAAGAACAGGAGATGCAGAATTGGATCTCGGAGAAATGGTCTCCTATTATTGGGTATACACCCATCATCTCCCGGCTAATGAAAGAATGGTACTCCTTTCACTTTCTTAAAGAGTCAGATCTTGCATCCATTCTCAATAAACCATGGGTCGCTGACAGAAGCTTCCTCTTTCTGTCCAAATGGTATCTCAGGTTTGACCCATTGAAGAACACTCCTGCTAAAAGTATGATTTGGGCTAAACTACCTAACTTGCCTCTAGAATTTTGGTCGCCAGAGGCACTATCTGAACTGGGGAACTCAATTGGCAAATTTATTTATGTTGACCCTTGGTGTAAGGGGGAAAGGGATAAGAGGGTGGCATGGCTTCTTATTGAGAAGCCATTCAAAGGCGAGTATCCTGAATTCATCGACATCAACATGGAGGGCAGACAGTTTAGACAACGAATTGATTTCTGGGGCATCCCTTTCCGATGCTCTCGGTGCCATCGGACAGGGCACCTCATTAAAGATTGCAATCTGTGCCATATCAGGAGGAATAAATCTTTTTCACACAGTCATCGGACAAATGAGGCATCTCTCTTCTCCATGGGCCATGGTCTCCCTCTTTCTTCCTCTGAATGTCCTGATGCTGGCTTGTCCAGGGGTGATGCACCCCAGCAAGTTTATCCGCACCGGCCATCCTCATCTCTCCCTTTTTGTCATCCTCCCGAACCTTCATCGGACATCCCCGTCCCCTCCCCCCCTACAGTGAACGTTCAGGATTTCAAGGTCGGATCCCACTCCATTCTGATCGATTCATCAACTCCTTCCCCTGCCCGTCCATCATCATCTTCTCTCCATGCACCGAAGAAGGGTAAGGAGCCAGTGGGCGCACCGACTCCATGTAACTCCCCCTCCGCCTCGCCAGCAAATAAACCGGAGAGCGACATTGACTTATTCATCCAGAGGAACCCCCTCGAATTTGAGCCTCTTACCATTCATAAGCCGCTGCGATCTTCTCTGCCCTCAATCAGTCCCTCATCAGCCATTAACATTACTGTCAGGAAAAAGAAGAAGGGAGACAGCCGCCATTTTCGTGGTAGGACGTTTGCCAATGATCTGGGAATTACAAATTTATCTCTTACAGAGGTTCCCATCATGGAATCGGAGTTTTCTCAGCCCCTTAGAGCACGTAAGGCTGGCGAACCTTCCCAATGACCTTCCTCATTTCGCTGAATGTTCGGGGTTTGGGCGTCCCCCATAAATTTATGGCGCTCAAAAAATTCCTCCACTCGGCTCATCCTAAAATTGTCTTCATCCAAGAAACTATGCACTCTAGTGCGGTGACCATTGCTTATTTCAGGAAAATGTACCCTACATGGTTCATGGTGGCCATTGGGGCCAACGGAATGTCAGGTGGTCTTGCTGCGCTTTGGGATCCATCATGGATCAAAGCCAGAGCTTTCAAATGTTGCGCTGGCATCATGATTTCGGGCACTGTACGTGGTCACGACAATATATTAAATCTTCTTAATATATATGGACCTTGCAGGAACAGGTCTTCATTCTGGGATCGACTGTTCGCATCTGATATTTTAGAAATGGACTCTCTGCTGTTAGCCAGGGATATGAACTTCACCCTTAGCCAAGACAAATGCTAGGGGAATGGCAGGAAGAAGGACCCACTATCGGACAGGTTGAGAATGGTGCTTCTTAACAAGAACCTTGTTAACATTTTTCTGGAAAAAATGGGGCCGACTTGGGATAACGGAAGGAATGGCACGTCTTTCATTGCAAAACGGATTGATCGCATCCTGATCAAAGCTAACATCATTGAGAAATGGGGCCTCCCATTTTCTTCCATTGCAAACGTCTATCTGTCCGACCATAAGCCTATCCTTCTTGATTGGCGGTCTCTGCAAATTAGGAAAGAGTATTATTTCAAATTTAACAGAATTTTCCTTGAAGACAGCACCTTCAATGACGTCATTTCAAAGAAATGGAGGGCGCTGGAAGGTTCTGAAGTCAATGGTCATTTAACTTTCCGTGAAAAGATCCATTCCCTCAAATTGTCTGCAAGAGAGTGGCAGCATCAAAAGGTTTATATGGCCAAACAGGAGCTCATGCGCATTCAACAGGAGATTGATGCTTTATCTACGTCTTCCCCAAATTCAATGTCTTTTGACAAAAGGAGGACTTTAAGGGCTCTTGAGAAAAGAAAGCAGCATCTTCTTTTTATTAAAGAAGCCACATGGCGCCTCAAAAGCCGTGCTTTGTGGCTCAAACATGGTGACCGTAACACAAAATTTTTCCAAAACATCGCCAATGCAAGGAAAAGAAGGAACGCTATTTGGAAGATCGATGACATCCGTGGGGGGTTTTATTTTTCACAAGAGGATATTTCAAATGAAGCAAGTAGGGTCTTTAAAAATCAATACAAAAGGACGCCATCAAATGCTTGTGATATGGTGTGGGCTGTCGAACATTTCCCTGTCATGTTCGATGACACAGAATATGAAAATTCCTATAAGCCGATTTCAGAGGAGGAGCTTCTTGCTGCTATGAAGGCGTCCAAAAAGGACAAAAGTCCGGGCGCTGACGGCTGGCCCATTGAATTTTTTCTGCACTTCTATGATTTATTCAAGGTTGATCTGCTTCACATGGTGGAGGCATCTCGTATATCTGGATCTGTACACTCTGCTCTCTCATATACCCTCATTGCTCTCATCCCAAAGAAGCTGGATTCTACATCCTTTCAGGATTATCGCCCGATAGCACTATGCAACTCCCTGTTCAAAATTATTCTCAAAATCATAGCGGAGAGGCTTAAACCGGTTCTCAATCGTTTCATTACCAGGGACCAACAAGCATTTTTAAAGGAAAGGAATATATGGGATGCTATGGCGCTGACACAAGAATGTCTTTTCTCCCTAAAGACCAAAAATATAAAGGCAGTAATTCTCAAAGTCGATTTAAAAAAAGCATATGACTGTGTCAACTGGGGTCTCTTGAGGATCATTCTAGCTAAAATTGGTCTGCACAGGCCTGGCATTGAATGGATCATGGCGTGCGTCGAGAACATAAACTTATCGGTCATTGTGAATGGGACTCCTTCCCCCTTCTACAAAGCCGAGCGCGGACTTCGACAGGGGTGCCCCCTCTCACCGCTTCTGTTTATTTTGGTTATGAATTCACTTAGTATCCAACTTAAAAGGGTTGAATCTGGTTTCTGTTTTCAACCTATTAAGATGGCAAAAGATTTCTACTTATCTCATAACCTTTTTGTCGATGACATTCTAGTGTTTGCAATGCTTCATAAGGCGTCTTGGCTATGCCTTCTCTCCATTTTTGACAGGTTTCAATCTGCTTCCAGAATTTGTATCAACAAAGAAAAATCTAAATTTTATCATAACGACATGGACGTGGAAACGGCTTCCTGGATAGCCTCAATCTTTGGTATTGAAGCTGTGTCCATCGACTGCGGTATGAAATATCTTGGTTTCAGCCTTAAACCAAACGGTTACAATAGGGATGACTGGTCTTGGCTCTTGGACCGATTTTACTCCAGAATTTCAGGATGGGAGTCTAGGCACCTTTCATTAGCAGGGAGATTGGTTATGATTCAGGCAGTATTAACTCAGCTTGCTATTTATTGGGCGCACCTCTATTATCTCCCTGCATCCGTCATTAAAAAAATGAAATCTTTTTCAGCAAATTTCTTTTTGGGGGGGAAATCTTATCAATCCAAATATCACCTGGTAAAGATGGATTCCATCACTAAGCCAAAACTATCGGGTGGATGGGGTCTTCTAGACCTGAGGAGGATGGGTAATGCGTTGTTGATCAAATCGCTCCTTCGCGGTATTTATGGACCGGGGCCATGGTGCAACTACATTAGGAAAAAATATCTTCAAGGAAAATGTATTGAATATTGGTTCAGAAGGAACACACTGGGCATTAAGAATTGCTCTGCCATTTGGTTAAGTTTATGCAAGAACAAATCCTTCTTATTGAGGAATTTTCGATGGAGGCTTTATAATGGGGCAAACGCATTCATAGGCAGAGATCTTATTCTGGACGGTTTAATCTCACATCCTCCACATGAACTGGTTGCATATCTAAATTTCAGAGGCTTTTTTACATGGGGATGTCTTATTCGTTCTTGGAACAACTCTACGCCGGTGTGGGTGGAGGCTTCGGACCTTTCTCTGCCCCCTCATTTACTGTCCATTTGGAACACTTTTCACGCTGCACTTTCTGCCAGGCCCATCAGAAGGACGGAATGCAAAGACACTTTGGTATGGAAGCTGCCACGAGGCCCTCTTCCAGTCCACGTCAAGGACATATATTATGCTCTCCATTTGGAGTCTGAACACTCTACTTGTCGGATCTTCCCACAGTCTTATTGGAAAGTGGCCTGGCCAACCAAGATGATCCTCCTATCTTGGCTCATCTTCTGGAACAGAAACCTCACATGGGAGGTTTTGCAGAGGAAGGGTTGGCATGGTCCTGGACGCTGTGCTTTTTGCAGGGATGTTGAGGAGTCTAATCTCCACATGTTTTTCCAATGCCACGTGACTCAACAAATCTGGTATGAACTGTCTTTTTCCATGGATTTCCCTCACACTGTCTTTTCTTCTGTACATGAAGGTATTTCTTGGTGGAGTACTCAATCTACTGCTTGTCGCTCTATTTTCTTCATGGTATGCTGGCATATCTGGAAATGGAGGAATGCTTCCATGTTCGACAACTATCAAAGGCCTGTATCTTCCATTTCGCACAACGTCTCTGAGCTTGCAGACAGTTTGGGGTTTTAGTTTTTTTTTATCAGTCATGTTGAAGCATAAACGACAATGACTATGTTTCCATCCTTTATATGCACGCTTCGCTTTCTGGCAATGCTTTAAATCATCTGAATATGTGAAAATCCCCATGCTTATTTTTCTGTTATATTTGTATCATCGGACAGGTACTGCTTCTTATCTTTCATATGTATGCTTTTGGGCGTTTTCCTTCGCCATGCTCACGGTTTATTATATAAACCGAACATATGTATAGTTTCACATCTATTTTAATATGATTTTTTCGTACAGAAAAAATGACCAAAGACCTAGACTGGGTATGCCCTACGTGAACAAATTAATGTATAGCTTTAAGCAACAAAATTAGTAATAGAAGTAAAAAGATGAGAAGAAAGGTCGACTTTAACAGTAAAGAATCCCCAAATGTGAGGGAAAATTCTCACGGAACCTCTCATATACCAAACGAGAATGAGAGCTTTGCAACGGGAGTTGATAAATAAATCATCACCGCTAACAGAGGACACCTAGGCTGGCCCATTACATTGAGCAAGTACCATCTTGACGACTTACATTTATGTGTGTGCCACGAGGCCCAAGTCTAGAACGTTCGTTAAATGGCCAACGTATGTAGACATAGAGCTTCGACAGGTGTAATAAATGGGGCCGGATTGTTCGTTAACAGAAGATATATATATATAGTCAATCGCCTTTGTAAATATTTTAAGAATTAACCGAGCATGGGATAGAATTGCTTTAAAACTATCATATTAAAAGGTCATAAGAATACATAATGTAACTAACCCTAGGCTTGGCTTGGATAAGGCTTTCCACCAAACATAGCCTCAAATATCAAGACTTGGAAAGAAATAAAGAATGAAGGTATGGAATAGATTTATAATTATAATTATAGGGCTCAAAATGAATAGCTTACAAAGTGGTTGAATCAATCGTAAAAGTACATACCATGACATAGAAATAATAAAAAGTATAATTCATACGAACGGAAATAAGGATCTCTTTGTGGGAACGAAAAAAAAGAATCCTGATAATTATGCTTATTTGTCTTAGTAACGTAGAGGGATGTTACAAATTGTGTTAGTGTCGTACGTTATAACAATGTCGCTTATAAGACCAACTACAACAAAAATTAAACATAGTAAATATTATTTATATAATGAGGAATTAGATATATTTTTTATGTTAAATAACGCAGGTAGAGATGAGTAAAATAGTTTTGTATTATGAATACTTATAAAATTTTAATTAACATAGTGTTGTTGGAATACTCTTAGTTCTAGGGAAAGATATCTATGGATGTGTAAAGCTATATAATAAAATTAATTGAATATTGTTAGTTACCAGATTCTATTTCTTAATTGCTTGAATAATAAATAGACAAGGAAGTTGTAATATGTGTATTTAAGAAGATATTTATATAATCAAGTTAGGAAATCCATACATGTATAGATATGTAAAGTGGAATCACCTATCTACTTTGTCAAACAGTGAGTAACAACATGTGGATGTGTTTAGAAGATAAGTCAAAATGTTGCATATGAAATTGTCTCTCAAAAGTCTGCAATTGCTCGCATGGTGATTTTCTCATAATAGGGTAAACGATTGTAGGTGTTCATGGAGTTTTCGATGGTGTATCTAAGTGTTATTTATACAATTAACTCTCTCTAGTACTCAATAATTATGCGATCTTTTGAATTTTCATAAAGAAAAATTGTATATATAACTTATAAGACTGTGTTGTGGTGAAAACACAACCCCCCATTATTGGTTTGCTCAACTCAAATAATGGGGACCCTTTTTATTAAAATTTGGCCAAATACCTTTTTCGATTTTTATTTTAGTTGATTGCCCTACGCTTTTGTTAATTTTTAATTTTCTTTGGATTCTTGTTTTGATTGCTTTGTTAGAGTCGATTTTTTATAAGCTTCACATTGACGCTTGTTTCGCCTCATTTGGTCAACCGGTTTAAAAATGGCACTCCTTTGAAAGTCTGGTTATTTATGTAACCTGGGTTAAAAATGCGTAAAATGTACAATATTGCATTTTGTAGATAAATTAGTTCAATAATGCATTGATTTTAAATATTAACCCGTAGTGAGTTTTTACTAACATTTTTCCATATATGGCCAAATCATGAAGCAACCGGATTTTAAGTAATTTACTCCCAATTAAATTATTAATCTCGAAAACCCAAAATTTTCGAAGTGGCTGTAATTTATTTTTATTTTTACTTTTATTAAGAGTGGATGTAGTTTATAAAATAACTCTCATAAAATAAAATCAAAAATACAAAATTGATTTTAAATATTAATTCTAAGATTAAATTAAATTAATATTATATAAGAAGAATTTCGGCGTAAATCACATATAGAAGACATTTTGTGATTTACGCCGAAATTCCTTCTTATAACTATGATGGACACATAAGCCTCAATTCTATAAATTAATTTTATTATTAAAATATAATTAGTTTAATTAACTAAATTTAATATATATTATATATATATATATATAATATTATATATATATATATCGCATCGGAAGTTTTATAGGATATATTTAAAAACCCCGATATATACCATGCCCCGATGCGATATCGGATCGGGGACTTTGACATTGTAACACATTTGAGAAAATCTAATATCTTCACATCCCGATCCCTGATACCCGATTCTCCCAACGATAAAGCATAAAACATGGGGTATTAAAGCAAAAGCATGTTTTAAGTTTTGTGTTAGTTTAAGATTTTTAAAACACTCACACGTATGAGTGGAGTAAATAAGTAGTGTAGGTTAATATATATTAATATTAGTTTATATATTAATATGTTATATGTAATATATTATATGTAATATATTATATTAATTAAATTAATTAATAATATTTAATTAATTTAATTAAAATTTAAATATCATTTAGATTAATATTGATTAGTTTTTAATTAAATTAAATTTGTTTATGAATCGCTAATTAGATATCAGTTAATTAGATTAATAAATAGGTTATTAATAATTAATTTAGTTTATAATTAACAATTAATTTAGAATTAATTAAAATTCTAATTTAGGACTTAGTTTTTAATGAGAATTCTGATTTTTAGCCTAGCAACAGAATTTCCAGATTCATGCCAGATTTGATCCATCAATTTTGGAGGCTCATAAATTAAGTTTTACTTGGCCAAATGAGGCCCACGACGGCTCATTGGAAAGAGAAAATCAAGGAGAACATTTTGGAGGAGATTTCACTAACAGATTTAATCATTTGTTGGGTCAAAAATCAGGCAGAAGATCAGGCTCCGAATTTTGAAAACAAAATCAATTTTCTGAGTTATTTTCTTCAATTTCATTTGTCTAAAGCCTCTTCTAATTGCAGATCCATTGGTCAATGGTATCCTTTGCCAATCAAACCATTCCAAGCATCAATACAGAGCTTATATTTTATTTTCAATTATTTATTTAAATAGAATTTAATTGAATTTGATTTAAAGGCTAGCAATGCTATTTTGATTTTGTGGTTGCATTTTATTAGATTTTGATTTCTTCTTGTAGGAAAATAGTGGAAAAGATATGGAGAAAAGGATTTCAAGCAATGAGAATGCTACAACAGTTAAAGATTGGAATTATGAGCAAGTAAAATTGGATTTAGCAGATTTCTCTTGAACAAACTCTCCTCTCCAAAATTCCTTCACAAATATTATAAATAACAGATTGCAGAATAGAATAAGGGCTGCTCTCCTCTGCAATTTTAGACTCCGTGAAAGCACTACTGTAATAGGAATTTAGATTTGTAGGAGAGAGGAGAGAAAATCTCAGATCTGGGGATTATTGAGGATTTTCCCTTTGTATCTTGAATTATGTGTGAGGGGCAGAGTTTGCACTATTGTGACTCTAGTTTTGAAGGCAGAAGGTCAAGCAATGTAAAGGGCTGTTGGAGATCAAGGACAGAGAAATGGATGCAATAAATTGGTATTTCTAATACTACTGTTTCAAATATCAGTTTTAATTTTATGGTGACAGGAATTTGTCATTTTATTCATGTTTGTGCATTATTGTCAATATGGGTAATTTGTCTCAATCTTGATATTATGTATCTCTATTTTTATGGATTAATTTCTCTTTTGTGAGTAACTACTTACTCTGAAATCTGTCTTATGAAACTGATTTATTGAATGGTAATGTGTTGTGAACTATTTCCACATATCATTATTCAATTATTGGATTTATTGATTTGATAATAAATATCATTTTTGTGAACTACTTCCTGGAATGTTATTGGTTTATTATTTCAAGTTTTAAGGTCTCAATAGAATGTGTCTTGGCAAACATAATATCAGTTAATTGAACTACTTCATTAACTTGATATTCATTATAAACAAGACATATTTAAATCCCAATATTTTGATTATCCTGCTCTTAGTTGGGTTAGATCTATATCTGCCTAATTAAGATAGGATTTAGATTAATTTCTTTTGCTTGCATCATAGAATAAGCTTGCATTTAGAGTAAATTATACATTCTGTTAAGTCCTCTTCTCAAAGAGGCAAAACTTTAGTTGTGGCTTGGCTGAACCCAAATCAGCTTAAGGGTCATTCTCTTGCATGATCAGCAAGAAGAAGTGATCTGATATCCCTGTCTATTGGTAGTTAAAGATACATCGTAAACCAATAGCGATAGGGAGAAGGTAACTGGACCTAGTTAAACCAGTCGGAGCCACCACACCAAATGGAAAAGGAGCTGCTTTAAGGTCCGGACCAGTTGGTTATCCCCCATTGTTGTTGCAGCGATATTCGAGGCATCAACATTTTTGGCGCTAGAAGGAGGGCCTGAGACTTTTTTTCTATTGGAGTCTTTTTAATTTTAATATTTTATTTATTGTGATGGCTTCTCTTAAACTTCCAATCTGGAGTTGTATCCATGGACGTGCATCCTCCAATACTCCACCCGAAGTGGTAAGACTCTTGTCTCAGGTAAAATTCAATGGTAAGAGAAATTCTTCTGCTTTTAATCATGTCTTTCAATTTATTCAAAATGTTTCAAATTATGATTTTCAAGGAATTGATGAAGGCATCTTATGTAGAATTTTTACTCTCACATTTGCGGCAAAAGCCAGAAGCTGGTGTAGAACTCTTCCAGTTGCTTCAATCCACAGCTGGGATCAATTTGTTACAATTTTCATTTGTAAATTTGACGACTATGATTATGAACAGGTATGTGAAGAAATTGAATATTTACGAAGGTTTGAAAATGAGTCTGTTAATGATTTTAATATTCGATTTCATTTGAATTGCTTAAGATTTAAAGACGAAGATAAACCTACGGAAGAAGAATCATTAGATTGGTTTGAATATATTTGTTCTCTTCCAACCATTTCCAATCCATATCAAATTAATTCAAGCTTTGTTCCATCCCCTTCCAATATAAATGAGAATCCCAATTTGGATGTGCAAATAAATGGTGATGAAGTGGTTTCACAAAGCTTGGAAAATATTTCCATTCAAATGCAAGAAGACAATAACAACAATTTTGGAGAAAAAGCTGCCTTGAAATCTGAAAGCTACTTTGAAGTAAATTCGGAAAATCAAATCGCAAATCAGCAAGTACAACCAGCAATCAAAATGCAAACTCTTGTACAAATTTCTGAACTTCTCCATGACGAGAAAATGCCAAAATCAGAGAAGCAAAGCAGCGTTCTTCAAGAAAGCATACGCACACAAAGGAATGATCTGCAATCTGAAATTTACAATGAGCATAATGCACAAAAATTCTCAAGCAAAGACAATTTTAAATGCATTGTTTCAGGTTCACCTTTTTCCCTTTATCCTGATATTTTCAATGATGGTAATATTTTTCCTCTGGGTATTAATGATATTCCAGAAATTAAAGAGGATGATTTAAATGAATTACCATTAAATTTTTATCAAGATAAAGAAACAATAATTGATCATTCTTTTGCCACTAATAAACATGAGATTTTTGTTCCTCCTTGTTTAAATATATTGGATGAGAATGAAGGGAACTCTACAGAATCTTGTGAGGTCATTTATGATGATTACTTTGATATTGAGGATGTTGATTTCAAATTTTCTCAAGATAATCCTCATGATAAAATTCAAATAACATCTATAAATGAGGAACGTTTCAATGTAAAAATTATTCCAACCAATCCTCATTTTAGAGCAGCAAATTATCTTCATGATTTCATTGTTCAAGAAAACATTCCAATTTATGATTCATATCATGATCAAACTCTCATTCCTACTTATAATCATAATTCGATTTTTAATTCACAAGTTGGAATTCAAAAATTTTCAAATTCCATAATTCTGGCCAATCATTGTGAAAATGAAATCATTTCAAAACAATCCCAATTGTGTTGTAACATTAGTTGTAAAAATAGTGATTTCGTTTTATTTTTATTTCCTTAGTTATTTTGTTTAAATTTTGATTTATTTTATGATTTCATTTTGTAAAATTTTCACACTTTTCGTTGGCATATTGAACACCTTACTATCAAACACTCAATTGATGCATTTTCCAATTGGGAAATTCAAGTTTCGTATTATAATCATCAGCATCAAAAGATATTAATATTCCAATTTAAATCAATGCTAATGTTTCATCAAAAGCTTCTATCTTTTCAAAGGCAATGTCAACAAGAGAATGTATTTTTGCAATCTGGCCAACAATTTAATTCAATTAATAATTTTCCATTTCATTTGAAAGATTTCAATCCATTTTTCATTAATTCATTTGAACAATATTTGGAATTTTTTCTCTCAAAGGAAATGGCTAATAGCTTAACATTTGTACATAACACTAACAATCTTTTCCAGGCCTTTGAATTTAAAAACTCATATCCACAATTCAGCCTGTCATCTCCTCTTTTGAACATTTCCCAATCATTAATGGAAATCCATCCAGATTTTTGTGATCCAATTGGTATTCAATTGGAAAGGAAATTTCAAGAGAAAGAGATTTTAAATCAATTACATTTTGATTTCATATTTAATTTTCTTAGTTTAATTAGATTTGTATTTTTATTACTAACATTTGAACTGTACATAAACACAGGAATAAAATTGAGAAAATGGCTACACTCGAAATATGACTATATCTAGTCATTTTCATGTATATGGTTAGAATATGAGTAGAATTAATTTAGTTAGCTTGTTTTATGTAGTTAATTTATTTGCATTAGTTCTGTAGATTAAAAAATTAAAACAAAGCAATCAGCCTTCTCATACATGTTCAGTGGAAACATTTTTCCTTATCAGAAAATTTTAATTCTTGCTTTTCTTTTTGAAATTTCTTATAGCGATATCTCTGCTATGCCTATTTTGAATAATGTCTTGATTAAATTCAATTAAAGTTGCACTTGGTATCGATTGCCTCAAACCAACTTTTCTTTATTTCGAGATTTCCTTCTATGATTTTCTTTTGAAATTTATATGGTAAGGATTTGAGGATATAAAAGCTTCATGATCCCATTATCCCATGAGATGTATGATTGACTATGATAAGCCTAATTCTAATTCAATCATT
Source organism: Pinus taeda (assembly GCA_000404065.3). Taxonomy (NCBI): domain Eukaryota; kingdom Viridiplantae; phylum Streptophyta; class Pinopsida; order Pinales; family Pinaceae; genus Pinus; species Pinus taeda. Next base: position 339,526 of record APFE030008444.1, on the reverse strand, counting down.
ATTAGTCAGTCTAACCTGTCACGGTAATCATATGAAGTTCATATTATCTTCCTCGGAATTTGCCAAAAGCTGATCTTAAAGATGCCCATTTTGCCAAGTGCACACATTTAAAACTGTTTTGATATTTTTCTACAATTAGTGGCTTAATCTCATTCTAATATTTAGTTTATTATCTGATGTTGTAAAACGCATCATGTTTATTTACTAAAGGCATTATTGAACAGTCACTATAACAATACAGATTTTTCTCAAGATTAATTCGGAATGAGCAGAGGTAATAAATTGTTGTTTCATTTCGAAAGGGAAGCATAGTTTCATATGTATTTCTGGTAAATTTTATATTCCATGGACATCAATAAATAGATTTTATTTAGACTTATTACACACTTAGATTTAGATTAAATAATGAGGTGATTTTAAACGAAAGAAAATTTTTGATAAACCAAAGGAAGAATTTGAAGATTTATGAGGTAAAATCTGCAGACAAATTCCTTTCAGGTACACATTTACAACTTTATTCTCATCCATTATTAGTTCATCTTTTCCTTAGTTTATTTTTTATTTATGTTTTGTTTTATTTGCAGGTTCTCATTTGTTTTCAAAACATAAAGTAAGCAGTAAACCCATTTCAAATTTGCAACAGGCTCAGGGAAGTTCTATTTATGATGCATTAGAATTTAAGCATATCCTTTAACTTTTCTTTTATTCACTTAGAAAACCCAATTGAAATTTCAAGGAATATCATAAGACCATTCGCATCATAAGATTTCATCGGAAGTAGTTTTTAGCATTTCTTTTGATAACAAATTGCTTAATAAAAGATCTCCGATGTATTACTTCGCTCATATGTCATATCGCATTTCGCATATCAGAGGTTTGCAGTTGAATATACTTCCATTATCATGAAACGTCGATCTCCGATAAACGGCTTTACCGATATTGCGATGACCACATAATTCCGGACCCGATATGAAATTCAAATCAAATTCATAAAAAATATTGCGTCCGTTCAATCACAATAATGGTAAGAGCATAACTTTAAAAGGACCGATGTTTCGGATCCGATATGTTATCAAATTTTCATCATAAAATTATCGGGTCCACTCTTCATCACATATCGACATATTGAAAATTGTTATCTCATGCGCTTAAGATTGCCGATCGCGATCGCCGATTAGCCACGTCATTCATCACATATCGGCATCGCAACAATCATATTGTGTTACATCGGGTGCTTAAGATTGCTGATCGCTGATTTACGTCATCCATCGCATCACCGATATCGCAATTGCTTCCTTACATTTTTATTTTATGGCCATATCACTATTCCAAATTTGTAATGCACGATGTGCAATGTGCAAAATACAAAACGCGAGATACGGTGTGCGATGTGCAATTTGTGACATAACTGTCTCCGATCTAAGATATAATATTTCTTTAATGATGCGATCGCTTCATTTCATTGCACATGTTCTTATCGGCAATTTGCCATTGCAATCTCCGATGCGATAGCTTCCAATGCATGCCTTTGAGCCATTAACATTTAATCGATATATGGCATGGCAACAAAAGTGAAGTCTTGCAAATTAAAATTCAAGCATGGTGAAGAGACATTTGATGCGAATCATCCGATACAACGATGTGTTATTTTAAAAGCTAGCTTGGGTAATAATTATGGTAAGAAAGCAGTTAATGACGAATTTGCAGTACATTTAAAACATTTTGATATATTTCAGTTTCAAATATATAAGTCCATAATTTAAAATGGAATTCAAGACCTCTCTATTTTCATATTTAAATTTTATCATTTTGGATTTGGTCTTGATTTTGTATATGAAACTAATAATATTTTGAGAAACAGTCATTACTGCAAATTCTCATTTCTGATGCATTTGTTTTAACTTCAACTCCCTTGAGCACTAGGCATTCCATCTTTACATTTTACTGCTTGCTTTAGTGTAAATAAAATAAATAATGATTTTGAGTTATAGAATTTTGGTTAGTTTGACTTCTTTATGTTTTTAATGTCAATTAAAATAAGAAGTCAACTAGTTTGGAGAAACTGATACCTTTCATGTAAGATCAAAAGCAATGATCCAATTGTAAGATTCATGTACCCACTTTCATTAATTTCCATTTCATCACTCTAGTTTCATTTTTGTTTTTAAATTATGCTGATATAAAACTTTGTTTTTCAGCTCTACATAAAATCTTTCAATCTTCTGCCGAATCAGATTTTCAATGTCTTATACTCTTCTCCTGGCTTTATTTCAATAAGAAGTGATAATCTTCGTCGAAACAGCTACATCAGGAAGTTTCTCAACCTGTAGTTTGTTTATTTAGGCATCTTGTTTTTGTTAGAAAATGATTAAAATGATGCTTTGAAACAAGAAGATTGATACCAATGAGAAAGGTATTCATTGTGGCTGAATTTTACAATCACTATTATCTAAAAGCCTAAAGCATTCACAACTCTGCAAGGTATGTTTTTCTAAATCTCAACATAAGAATGAATGATTACATGCTTATTTTCTTTTTCTTCATATTGTTGGAGACGTTGGTATAAACATTCTTGTTTGAGTTTATTTTTCGAAATTTGGATTTTCCTTTCCATTTTTAGAGATTTCTTTGTTTTTATTTTTGTTCGTTGATTTCTTTTCTCATTGTAGTATAAGAATTCTTTTCCTTCGGATTTCAACTTTGATTTTGGTGACTTTGCCATTATTTATATGGAAGGCCTATTTGTTTCCTAACAATGGTCAGGATACATGGAGAAAAATTGTTAATAGTCACCTATTAGTTTTTTCTTAAATCTCTTAGTAAAGTTTGATTTTCTTATTATAAAAGTAGACATACTTAAGGAATAGATTACCAATCAAGAGAAGTTAGCAAAATATCATAAAATCTGAAAATTTCTCTTTCATCAAATTGTAATCATTTTGAGATTTCAAAATTTTATTAAGATCTTTCAGAGTTCTATTATCAGTTAAGAAAAGTTATTTTTAACCAAGTAAAGACACTTTACAGCAAAGCACCTTTAACTCTGAAATTGTCATTCTTAAGTCTTAAGGAGTCAATGATTCTCCCTGTCCCAAAGAGTCTTATTTTTCTAGAGTATAATCTAGAAATATATTTAAAACTTAAAAGTTAAGAGGTCTCATCATGAGCCTACTTACCATGATCATAGGGGAAAAATAGGCTGACATTACCAACACTGCTAAACAAACCAGGGTAATGGCTTATGATTGCAAACAATTATAAGACAAGGGGTCTCATCGCGAGCTAGCTTGTTCAGTCCAATTTTAACCAGTGAATGGCATTGTCAACTATCTGGCCACCAAACCAGGACAATGATTTTTAAGAGAAATAAAAATAAAAATTCAAAGAAAATAAACATATATAAATGGATTTATCTCTAGATCAATAATTCTTAAACAGATGGGATTCTAAATCATTTATGATTAAAAGGTAACCCTGTCAAAACTATAGATGTTTGCTGGCAGCAATGGCTCTACCTATGACAAAGGAGTATATTTTAAAAGCTAAGTTGTAAAGTGACCCCTGCTTTATCTCTACAACTAATTAAAGACTGATATAGAATTTTGAAATATTTTAATTTATGAGGAATTTTAAGAAAAATTACGGTTAGATGATTCTTGCTTTTATTCAAACTAATGAACCTATGTCAAGCATTTCAAGCATAATTCTCTCTTCTTTAAATTATTTTACTTTAATTTTAGGAAAAACTCATTCATATCAAGCAGAGATAACTCGTTCTTCTCCCGTGCGTCGTCATTGTTGTGGTGAAAACACAACCCCCCATTATTGGTTTGCTCAAATCAAATAATGGGGACCCTTTCTATTAAAATTTGGCCAAATACCTTTTTCGATTTTTATTTTAGTTGATTGCCCTACGCTTTTGTTAATTTTTAATTTTCTTTGGATTCTTATTTTGATTGCTTTGTTAGAGTCGATTTTTTATAAGCTTCACATTGACGCTTGTTTCGCCTCATTTGGTCAACCGGTTTAAAAATGGCACTCCTTTGAAAGTCTGATTATTTATGTAACGTGGGTTAAAAATGCATAAAATGTACAATATTGCATTTTGTAGATAAATTAGTTCAATCATGCATTCATTTTAAATATTAACCCGTAGTGAGTTTTTACTAACATTTTTCCATATAGCCAAATCATGAAGCAACCGGATTTTAGTAATTTGCTCCAATAAATTATTAATCTCGAAAACCCAAAATTTTCGAAGTGGCTGTAGTTTATTTTTATTTTTACTTTTATTAAGAGTGGTTGTAGTTTATAAAATAACTCTCATAAAATAAAATCAAAATCAAAATTGATTTTTAATATTAAATCTCAGATTAATTAAATTAATTATTATTTAAAATATAATTAATTTAATTAAACTAAAATTATATATTATATATATATAATATATATATATATAATATATCGCATCGGAAGTTTTATAGGATATATTTAAAAACCCCGATATATACCATGCCCTGATGCGATATCGGATTGGGGACTTTGACATTGTAACACATTTGAAAAACCCGATATCTTCACATCCCCGATCCCCGATACCCGATGCCTCATTTCTCCGGGCGATAAAGCATAAAACATGGGGTATTAAAGCAAAAGCATGTTTTAAGTTTTGTGTTAGTTTAAGATTTTTAAAACACTCATACGTATGAGTGGAGTAAATAAAGTGTAGGTTAGTATATATTAATATTAGTTTATATATTAATATGTTATATGTAATATATTAATTAATAATATGTAATATATTATATTAATTAAATTAATTAATAATATTTAATTAATTTTAATTAAAATTTAAATATCATTTAGATTAATATTGATTAGTTTTTAATTAAATTAAATTTGTTTATGAATCGCTAATTAGATATCAGTTAATTAGATTAATAAATAGGTTATTAATAATTAATTTAGTTTATAATTAACAATTAATTTAGAATTAATTAAAATTCTAATTTAGGATTTGGTTTTTAATGAGAATTCTGATTTTTAGCCCACCAACAGAATTTCCAGATTTATGTCAGATTTGATCCATCAATTTTGGAGGCTCATAAATTAAGTTTTACTTGGCCAAATGAGGCCCAAGACAGCTCATTGGAAAGAGAAAATCAAGGAGAACATTTTGGAGGAGGTTTCACTAACAGATTTAATCATTTGTTGGGTAAAACGTCAAGTAGAAGATCAGGCTCTGAATTTTGAAAACAAAATCAATTTTCTGAGTTATTTTCTTCAATTTCATTTGTCCAAAGCCTCTTCTAATTGTAGATCCATTGGTCAATGATATCATTTGCCAATCAAACCTTTCCAAGCATCAATACAGAGCTTACATTTTATTTTCAATTATTTATTTAAATAGAATTTGATTGAATTTGATTTAAAGGCTAGCAATGCTATTTTGATTTTGTGGTTGCATTTTAATAGATTTTGATTTCTTCTTGCAGGAAAACAGTGGAAAAGATATGGAGAAAATGATTTCAAGCAATGAGAATGCTACAACAATTAAAGATTGGAATTATGAGCAAGTAAAATTGGATTTAACAGATTTCTCTTGAACAAACTCTCCTCTCCAAAATTCCTTCACAAATATTATAAATAACAGATTGCAGAATGGAATAAGGGCTGCTCTCATCTGCAATTTTAGACTCCATGAAGGCACTACTGTAATAGGAATTTAGAGTTGTAGGAGAGAGGAGAGAAAATCTCAGATCTGGGGATTATTGAGGATTTTCCCTTTGTATCTTGAATTATGTGTGAGGGGCAGAGTTTGCACTATTGTGGCTCTAGTTTTGAAGGCAGAAGGTCAAGCAATGTAAAGGGCTGTTGGAGATCAATGACAGAGAAATGGATGCAATAAATTGGTATTTCTAATACTATTGTTTCAAATATCAGTTTTAATTTTATGGTGACAGGAATGTGTCATTTTATTCATGTTTTTGCACTATTGTCAATATGGGTAATTTGTCTCAATCTTGATATTATGTATCTTTGTTTTTATGGATTAATTTCTCATTTTTGAGTAACTACTTACTCTGAAATCTATCTTATGAAGCTGATTTATTGAATGGTAATGTGTTGTGAACTATTTCCACATATCATTATTCAATTATTGGATTTATTGATTTGATAATCAATATCATTTTTGTGAACTACTTCCTGGAATGTTATTGATTTATTATTTCAAGTTTTAAGGTCTCAATAGAATGTGTTTTGGTAAACATAATATCAGTTAATTGAACTACTTCATTAACTTGATATTCATTATAAACAAGACATTTAAATCCCAATATTTTGATTATCTTGCTCTTAGTTGGGTTAGATCTATATCTGCCTAATTAAGATAGGATTTAGATTAGTTTCTTTTGCTTGCATCATAGAATAAGCTTGCATTTAGAGTAAATTATACATTCTGTTTAAGTCCTCTTCTCAAAGAGGCAAAACTAGAGGTTGTTGGCTTTGGCTGACCAAATCACTTAAAGGATCATCTCGAGTGATGCCTGATCAGCGAAGAGGATCTGATATCCTATCTATTGTAGTTGTAATTGATACATCGACCAATAGGATAGGGGAAGTACTGGACCTGTTAAACCAGTCGGAGCCACCACACCAAACGGAAAAGGAGTTGCTTTAAGGTCCGGACCGGGTGGTTATCCCCCATTGTTGTTGCAACGATTTTCGAGACATCAACAGATTGTTATTCAAAAATTTCTTATGTTAGATATTTATTACAATCTATGGAGAAGAGAGGTAAGGAAATGTAGGAAGATACTCTTGGTGCTAAAAATGTAATACTTAATTATTGTTGTTAGAGAGAATTTATTTAAGGGGTACAACTCTACCAACTTGTGTATAATGTGCTTAGAAAGGCTCACAAATGTTGGAATTTGACCAATGGCCTTGCAAAAAAGAAAATAGCTAAGGAAATAATAGAGATGAGAGAAATACTTACTAATAAAATAAAAATAACTAACTCTATCAAAATGTAGGAAGATACTCTTGGTGCTAAAAATGTAATACTTAATTATTGTTGTTAGAGAGAATTTATTTAAGGGGTACAACTCTACCAACTTGTGTATAATGTGCTTAGAAAGGCTCACAAATGTTGGAATTTGACCAATGGCCTTGCAAAAAAGAAAATAGCTAAGGAAATAATAGAGATGAGAGAAATACTTACTAATAAAATAAAAATAACTAACTCTATCAAAAAAGAAATTTTGCATGCTCATGAGAAATAAGCCGCAAAAGGATAGAGCTCAAAACAATATTATGAAAAAAAAAAAAATCTACAAAATTTAAACATAAGTTTAAAAGAGTTGGAAAGGAAATACATAAAAAAAACCATGGAGCTAGAATTATCAACAATAAGTGCAAAATTTTTTTAATAAGAAGGTAAGGGAAAATTCGCTATAAATAATTCGGTCTAGTGTTTATGATTGAATTGAAGAAAACATGGAGATTATACATAGAATAAGGTGTATATAATAACTAGAAACATGATTAAATGGGGATGAGAACCATGTATTGCTTAAGCTAAAATATATGGTGTACTTGAAGAGGATGTCTACTCAAAATCAATGATAACTGTTGTTAAACCAGAGTGAATATGAAGAACACTTTATGTGTGTGTGTGTGTGTGTGTGTGTGTGTGTGTTAAGTGAGTGAAGTTTGGATAGATGGGCATAGCAGTTGTTATTCTCCCCTCCCAAGTTCAATTCTAGCAAAGTGACATGATAAATATTGACAATATTAATAGTATACATCGTATGGAATAAGCAACGTGATATATGTGAGATGATGATGATAATAATAATAATAACCATTTATGAACAACATGGATAAGGTGATATTATGTTAAGTGTGCTAACATACAATTGGCCGAAGTAGGCACTATGTTTTAGGATTGATAAGACCTGCAAAGGAAGTAATGAATTAAGAAATATTCTAAACTAGAAGGTCTTATAATGAGGCAAGACAAGTGAAAACTTCTACAAGTATAGAATAGTTAATGATATTGGTAAGAACCACCAAGAATGAATATTATGGTAAGAATTGCTATCTATAATTAATTAAACCACAACAAATTTTGTTGTATTATAAGAAATTTTCCTATAATTTTACAGTTTTAGGAAATTAAAAAGGAATCAATTTTTACTTCCTTCATTAACAAAACACAAAGATCAATTTTCCAATAACCTAAATTTCCTTAATCGTAGAGTATGTGATTATACGATGGGATATTTCCTAGAAATGTGAAATCAGAATGACCTAAGAATTGTGCCATAGGGCACAACTAGTATGTCACATAAATGAAAAGAAAGCATGAGAAGAGAATAAATTATAGTGTGCAAAGGAATTGTTGTTAATTTGGTAGCTCAGGGACAAATTCCCTCCTTTGGAAAACCTTCCTCATAAAGAGAAGACCCTCTTTTCCTTTGGAAGAATTTAATTTGACCGAGGAAAAATATATTTTTAATGTGAAAACCCTCAATGCCACAAAATTATAGGTCGAATTTGATGACAAATTGTGTCTCCTCCAATTCCTATAAATATGGCTCAATAACACCTCATTAGGACACACATCTCACACATTCTTCTTCCTTGGTTTGGAGATTCGTACGATATGAAATTACAGGTCATCTTTTTGAATGTGTGAGTAGGAGAAAGAGAATTTAAGAGGGCCAAAAATCTGTCTTGGATCATCCTTTGACCAACATTGAATTTTTGGAGATTGGGCATAGTTTGACTTGGTTTGACTTGCCATTTCGGACTATTTTTGGAGGTGAAATTCCTTGGTACATAAATTTAGGATTTATGGGAAGTTTGAATTTTTTTGATGGTGGACTTTGACTTTTGACCCCACCAGAGAAATTCTCTTCCTTTTGAAAAAGTTTGACCATGGATTTTGGGACTATTTTTACTAATATTTGACTAGATTGGAAGGCCACATTCACTACCATTTTGAACGAGAATTTTGGATGTTTGGTGATTGTTGAATTGAGGATTGGTTAGGGAATCTTTTGTTGCTATTGACTATTCTTGGCATTGGCCATATTTTACTTGGAACAAATTTGACTATTGGCTCATCATTTTGACATTAGTTGGTTGATTTTGTTGGGCAGTCAAAGGAATGGCTTTGACTGATGATTGGAACATTGTACGCTTTATGTTGAAAATTTTGTGACAATCTAATAATTAAAAGAATCTAAAAGGGTTTCCCCTTGTAGAGTTTTTCCCTAGTTTTTAACCAAATTTGGTGTCTCTTGTTATTGTGATTTATTGTATACTATTATCATTACATTTATTGTTCTATCTACAATTGTTATTTACCATTGGAAGATTAATTTATTCCTAATTGAATACAATATTTGGGCTAAATTTATTATAACAACATACACAAATGGAAAGTTAGAATGGTATCATAGCTAAGGTGAAGACAATCCCAAGGAGACAAGAGACAAGAGCAATCATCTTTGGAAGAAGTTGAAGGAAACTATTTAAATTGGTCAAGATGTCTACCTCTTACCTCAAGGATTCTGAGAAAGTGGGTGACTCATCAAATTTTACTACTTCAAAGATCATGTTGGAAGTGATATTGGATGAAAATGATGTCTTGGAATATGTCGAAGGAAAATTTCATTTACCTCCGGAAAATGTGCCTACTACTACCAAATCCAAGTACGATAAATGTGAGCTCAAAACTAAGAAAATTTGCATTGATGGTTTGCAAGATCATTTACCTGCTTTTGTTAGAAGATTGAAGAAGTCTAATGATATATATGATAGGATGGTTTGGATGTATGAGGTCAAAAATTTGAATCATATCTTTTCCTTGAAAAATCAACTCAAGTATATAAAGATGAACAAGGGGGGATTTATGCAATCCAATGTAATGAGGGTATCCCAACTAAGAGATCAATCGAAAACATAGTGAGTATATATCTGATAGATATTTGGTGATGATTATTCTTCAAGGTCTTCTTTCTATTTGGTAGGCCTTCATTACTACTATAAGAATCAATAATGTACTCCCGACATTTGATGAGATCATTGGAAAATGCACTCAAGAGGAGACTAAGATGATTTCCAAATGGAGGATTCAAAGCATGAAGAAGGAGAGCCCTCTGCATTTTCTTCTGAAGAAAATAATAGAAAAGAAAAAGGAAGACCACCTGGTTCACGAAGGCCTCCCCATGAATCAAAGGACTTCAATAGAAGAGGAAGGAGACTATGTCAAGAATTTCCAAAAAAGAGAAATGATTCAAGATAAATCTACACAAAAACAAGTTTAATAATAGAAAAAGACGAGTTGATTAGGGATGAAGGGATGATAGAAGAATAAGAGATTCTCTAGATGATCATGAATAAGGGCATCGTCCTCAAAACAAGTAAATGATCTCTAGGTATGAAAATAATTTCGCTCCTATTCAATCTAAATATATTCTTATTTCTTATCTTTCAAGTTCTTCCCATCTAGATTCATATGATGGTTCGTTGTTATATAGTGGGGTTTCTAAACATTTCTATAGTTATTCAGAATTCCTCTCAAACCTTGTTAAGAGAGAGAAAATTTTGAAAATTATCCTTAGAGAACTCTACTCATCCAGTGACGCGTTTTGGATCTGTAAAATTTCATTTGGACTTTGGTGAATTGATTCTTATTCATGATGTGATGTATGTTCTGAGACTAAAAAATAAATTGGTATCTATATTTTCCTTGGAAGACAAAGGGATGAGAGTAGATTTCATGTGTGGAAAAGTCACCACATGGCCTATTAAATCTCACCTAAGGGATGCTTTCACCTTGGGATCTAGAATCGAAGGACTCTATAAATTCAATGAAAGACCTATGTGTGCAATGTTCTGTGACATCAGTTATCAAAGTGATATATGACACTGAAGGTTGGCACATCTACATTATTAAGTCTTTTCGAAATTAAAGAAGTTGGATTCTAAGATGCCTAATGTTCAAGCTAGTCATGATGGAGTATGTGCGGGATATGCCAATGGAAAGAATACAAGGGGAACATTTCCCTATAGAAAGAAAAAGACCAATGATATTCTTCAACTCATTCATTATGATCTATTTGGACCTATGTATGTGCACTCTATCCATGGAAACATCTACTAAATAATAGTCATTGATGATTTCTCCAAGAATACATGGATATTTTACTTGAAGTACAAGGATGAGGGATTTTATATGTTCAAGGATGTAAAGATGCTGGTAGAAAATAAAACAGGGAAGAAGATCAAGGTCTTCCAGTCTGAAAATAGTGGGGAATATACTTCAAATGAGTTCTTTGACTTTTACAAGGAAGTTGGAATCCAGATGGAAACTATTGTACCTTAGTATCCTTAGAAGAATGGTGTGGCTAAAAGAAATAACATGTCCATCATGGAAGTTTCCTGAGCTATACTACATGATCAACAATTATTGAAGTTCCTTTGGGGAGAAGATATAAATACAACGGTCTATGTTCAAAACAAGGTTCCTCATCAATATTTGGACAACAATACTCCCAAAGAAGTATTCATAGGTGTGAAGCCCAATATTGGACATCTCACGATATTTGGTTGCCCCATTTAATTTCATGTACCAAAGGACAAGGGGAACAAGATGGAATCCACTCAATAGAAAGGTATGTTTGTTGAATATTATGAAAACTTTAAATAATTTAGAGTATATATATCTGGTAAAAGGAAAATTAAGTTTAGCAGGGAAGTAAGTTTCGATGAAGATGCTTCCCTTAGAAAACCAAGGGAACTTCCCCTGCCTCCTCCTTAGAAGAAAGATGATGACATGGACTTACTAGATGGCCCTTCTATGCCCAAGATGGAGAAATATGTTGATGATGATCCCATGGAGCCTATGGAACCCTTGGATCCTCCTCCATGTGATCCCCCTACCAGGAAGATATCACTTTGGCTTCATGATTACAGGATGCTAAGAGACACGCTCATGTCAAAGGTACCTTTAGAAAAAGTAAGAAGCCATGTCGATATTAGGGATACATTGTAGCTATGAGGTGCATCATACAGAGTGAACCTACCACTTATGAAGAAGCAGTGAAAGGGTAGGTTTGGAAGGTTTCCATGACCAAAGAGTATGAATCCATTATGCAGAATGATGTATGGGATGTTCTTTCGAGAAGTAAAGGAAAGTTTGTCATAACATCAAAGTGGTTATATAAAATCAAGCATGGAGACAATGGAAGCATTAAGATGTATAAAGTGAGGTTTCTAGCTCAAGATTTCTCCCAGAAAGAGGGAGAAGACTATGATGACATATTTTTACCCATTTCCTGATACACTACAATTTGATGGATTGTTTCCCTTGCTACTTTTCAAGTATGGAACCTTCAACAGATGGATATAAAGACTTTGTTTCTCCGTGACATACTACAGGAATAAGTATATGTTGAGAAACCTCATGGATTTGAAGTGAAGGATAAGAATACTCATTTTTACAGGTTGAATAAAGCTATATATATCTTGAAGCAAGTCCCCAGAGTCTGGTATGCCAACATTACAGTTACTCGTTGAAGCTTAGATTCACAAGAAGTCGTGCTAAACCGAACCTATATTTCAAAGTGATCCAAGCTATGCCTTTGATTTTTGTTTTATATGTTTATGATCTATTTTTCATAGGTAGTGAGCCCCTGATGCTCGAGTGTAAGAGGGAGTTGGACTCTAAGTTAAAGATGAAATATCTTGGTTTGATGCATTACCTCCAAGGATTAAAATTGTCACAAACACCCGATGTGATTTCCTTTCTCAAGGAAAATATGTAGTGAATATCTTAGAAATATTTGGAATGGTAGACTACAAGTCCCTGGCCACACCGATGAAGATGAACTTCAAGAAACTATGTGGAGATATTAATGGACCTGATTTGACTAATCCTTTTGAGTACCGACTATTGATTAGGGCATTGATATTCCTAGTAAACACTCATTTTAACATATGTTTTGCGGTCAAAACTTTGAACCAATTCATGACTGAGTCCCTTCATTAACACTAGATTTCTACCAAGCATGTACTAAGATATTTGCAGGCAACGATCAATCTTGGTTTGAGATATACTACTGGAGATGTGAGACTACATGGATACATTGATGTTAACTAGGCCATAAATGTTATTGACAAGAAGAGAACATCAAGGTGTTTCTTTAGCTTAAGGTCTTCCATCATATCTTGGATGAGCAAGAAACAAAAGTCTATAGCTTTAAGCACATTGGAGGTAGAATACATTATTGCTAGCATGGCTAGCTACAAGAAAGTTTGGTTGAGGAAGCTCTTTGGAAAGTGATCTGAAATTGATCAAAGACAAACAATTAAGGTATTACAGACTCATGTGCATGGATGTGTCTATGTTATTTTGTGCAACAGATCAATAAGATTGTGAAATACACAGGCACTGAAGTATGAGGCCAATCTGAGACTCATACATGATAGGCATATACAGAGGACTTCGCTTGAACCTCTCAAGCCTTCTCTAGAGTACATAGACTCTCTGACTCTTTCTGGCTCTGTCTGGCTGGATGTTTCCTTTGCTTCTGCAGGTCAGCTTGGTTTCTTCTCTTTGCTCTTAGCTTTCCACTTCTAACTTACTTGCTTCTCTCTCTATCAGCTTGTGGCTTTAAAGCCAATCTACTTTCTGACTGTCCGTTTCCGCTTCCCCGCTTTCTAGTTTCCTTGCCTCTATCCGTCTGAATCCCTCTGTTCTGCATAATCATCACTGTATAATGCCTCACAGGGAGGTGGCCACCTATTTCGTAATGAACTGGGTGTCAGTTCTCTTGGACATCTTTGAAACTATTGTTTTTACAGTTAACTCCAATAATTCCAGCGAAGCATGATTTTTTGCCAATGCATTGTCCACGTTGGACTTCAAATCCTATACAGTTCTGCCTCTTACCCCGTCGAATCCGGTCATCCATCGCATTGCGTCTTCGCCATCAATCTGGAGCCTCCATATCCTACGGTCATCATCCATATCGGTCGGGTAAGTAACATGATGTTTACTCATCCGATGTGAGCGGGTTTCTCTCTCTTCCGTCGGACGTGTGGCACCCATTATGTGGCATCGGGCAAGACTCGGTTGAAACTTCTTACCGCTCAAAGCCCTTCTAATATTATACTGGTCTTTGTGGGACCCCGCTTCTAATGGAATCAGCGTGATATCCGTTGCATTTTATAACTTTTTGGGTTCGGCCGCTCGAGGATTTTCCTTCTTTGAGAGGTTTGCCCTGCGATATGCGATTAGCAACTAGGGGTTTGTTGCTAATCGCATATCAGAAACCTCCCCCGTTTCTTGAATTGACCAACAGTTTTTCCAATTTACGCCAGTGCATGTTACCATGGGCCGACGGTCTGCGCGCTTGACCGAGGGTCCTTGTTACTCCGCGCTGATTACAAATTGCAACTGTCAAGAAGATATCTCTGATAGCTTTGATCTTTATAAGACTTTGAAGCTTTGGCATGATTGTTAAAGAGTTCATGAAAACTTAGAGAGTGTTCTAGGATCCAATTCGGATCACAGGCTTCCCACTAAAAAAGCTTTTGGACCACCAAAAGTTGGTTTTTAAGCATCAATCAAGTGAGGGTATAGATTACTCGCTTGCCCAATTTCTATCCATTTTTCACTGGTTGGTTTTGAACCTTTGATCCCAATCCTAAGGTACTCAACATCTCCTCTGCGCGTAGTTCTCACCTTCCTGTCCAGAACTGTATCTTCCTGCAACTCATTGAGATATTCAGGAAACAGATCATCAATAGAAGGCAATTGTCTCTACTCTTCAGGATCTTCAATCAATGAAGGTTCGAATAGTCTCAAGCTTTCTGCATTAACAACTGAGTAGATGTGCATGTAAGCTGGTAAATCAAAGCGAAAAGAATTCTCACCAATTTTCTCAAGTATCTTGAAAGGTCCATAACCTTATTGGCTTTAGCTTCTTACCTTCACCTTGCATTCTATCTTTGATGATATACAGCCAGACTTGATCACCAACTTGGTAACTATGCTTAATCTGATGCTTATCATGCCTTGCCTTGTACTTGGCTTGGCTCTTTTCCAGCTGTTCCTGTACTGCCTGGTGAATTTCTTGGATTTGTTCAATGAACTTGGTTGCCTTGTCCACATCACTATGCCCACCAACCACTACGTCTTTACCAAAGACAAAATCCAAGGGAGACCTTGGTGTGAAACCAAAACAGGTCTCAAAAGGATATCTCTGTGCAGAAGAATGTTTAGCTTGGTTGTAAGCATGCTGCACATAACATAAATGTTCATCCCAAAGCTTAGGATGCTTGCTACAATAGCCTCTGAGCAACTGGATCATTGTCCTGTTGATTAGTTCTGTCTGGCCATCTGTTTGTGGATAAAGAGTTGTGCTCTTCTTCAGTTTGGTGTCCATCAATTCCCATAGACTCGACCAAAATTTCCCAACAAATCGAGATTCTCGATCAGATATAATGGAAGTGGGTAATCCAAAATGAACCCATACATGCTGAAAGAACAACTTTTCAGTTTGTTCAGTTGTAATCTGTTTGTTACAAGGTATCAAAATACACATTTTGCTAAACCTATCCACAAAAACATATAAATAGTCATGGCCTTTCCTAGATTTAGGTAGTTCCCCAACAAAATCCATGGAAACACTTTCCCAAGGGTGAGAAGGAACTGGTAGTGGAGTGTACAAGCCTAGTTTTCTATTGTTGGGCTTACTTTTAGCACACATGCTACACCCTCTTACATATCTAGAAACGTTTTCATTCATTTTTTGCCAATAACAAAATCTTTGCAGTTGTGCAACTGTTTTACTTACACCAGAGTGACTTGATATTAGAGAAGTGTGTGCTTCTCGAATTATCTTTACTCTTTCAGTTTGTGGAATGCATAACTTTCCAAAATGATACAAGAGTTGGTCCTTAACATGATAATCCAATTCTTCTACTTGTTTTCCATGACTTAAAGTTGCATATACATCTTTAAAATCTATATCTTGAGCATACTTTTCAATGTAGCTTTCATGCAATACTAAATTATGCTTAAGTATAATAGATGCACTTATGATTGGTCTGGACAACATATTTGCAACTTTATTGTGTATGCCCTTTTTATATCTGATGACAAGATGAAATAGCTGTAGAAAACCCATCCACCTATAGTGTCTTGATTTCTGCAACTTAGTTTGTGAGTGTAAATATTGAAGTGGTTGATGATCGGTATGTATAACTATCACTTTGCCCATTAAATAATGTTTCCACTTTTTCACACTCTATACTAATGCATACAATTATTTATCATATGTGGGATAATTAACTACTGTAGAGTTAAATGTATCAGAATGATAAAATATGGGTTTACCATGCTGCATCAACACTACCCCCATGGCATAGTCACTGGCATCCATTTCAATCTCGAATGGTCTTTGAGGATCGGGCAGTGCTAGTACTGGTGCTGTACTAATCTTTTCTTTTAAGGTGTCGAAGGCTTTCCGTTGTTTTCCTCCTCACTGAAACACCTTGTTCAATCCTGCTAAAGCATGTAAGGGAGTTGCAATCAAGGAAAAGTTAGAAATAAGCTTTCTCCAATACTATGCTGCTCCTAGGAAGCTTCTAACTTCTGCAGCAGATTTCGGTTTAGGCCAGTTTACAATGACTGCAATCTTAGAGCGCTCTATCTTCAATTCACCACCCCCTACAATATGACCCAAATAATTGAAATATGTTTTGCCAAATTCACATTTTGATAGATTAACATAAATATTTTCTCTTTTCAAAACATCTAGAGTCTGCTTTACATGCTTCAAATGTTCTTCCCATGTTTTACTAAATATAAGAATGTCATCTAAATATACAATGACAAAATCATCAATGAAAGGTCTGAGTACATCATTCATTACTCTCATGAAAGTAGCAAGAGCATTAGTCAAGCCAAAAGGCATAGCTAACCACTCATACAATCCCTGCTTTGTTTTGAAAGCAGTCTTCCATGCATCTTACTCTGCAACTCTGACCTGATGATAGCCACTATGCAAGTCCAACTTGGAAAAGTAAACAACATCTTTCAACTAATCTAATAGATCATCTATGCGATGAAGGGGATAACTATTTTTTATCGCTATCTTATTCAGTGCTCGGTAATCAATGCACATTCTCCATGATCCATCTTTCTTTCTCACCAAGACAATTGGAGACCCACATGGTGATGTGCTAGGTCTTATGAACCCTTTCTTCAGCAACTCATGTACCTGCTTCTTGATTTTTGCTTCTCTAAAGCGGACAACCTGTACATTTCGATGTTATGCAATGGAGCATCCTACTGCAAATTAATATCATGTACTATTTCTTTTTGGGTGGCAGACCTTTAGGTTCTTGAAGTCGTATATCATATTCTGAAACAAATTTTTCTAAATGGGCTTGTTGTTTAGCATTACAGCCCTCAAATACATTGGTTTTATTAGGTTTCTTTTCCTTTACAACCATCAATAAAAATTGTTTGCATGAATTTACAATTCTTTTCATTTTCCTTGAGTTTATGAGAGTATAATTTTTCTTGAGTTTATGAGCTCTGAAAATATATTCAATTCCATCCTTAACGAAATGATACTTGTTTTTAACTCTATAGAAAATAGGTTTTGTATCATACAAGTAAGGACTTCCTAAAACAATTCCACATATATCCAAGGGAACAATATCTAACTCAACCTCATCTACAAATGTTGACCCAAAAGAAAACCTAAGTTTACATTGTCTAGTCACTTGTAGCTTTGCTTTATCACATAACCAACCTAATGGATATGGCTTCTTGTGAGGTTTGGTTAGTAATCCCAACTTCTTTATAATTGTTTCAGAAATTAAATTTACTTGTGAGCCACTATCAAACAAAGTATCAATCTTTTGATGTTTGGAAATGACTCTAACATGAAAAAGCTCATATCTTTTCCTCTCATTTTCTTCATTATCGATAGATTGTGTAGAATTACTAGTAGATTCTTCAGAATTTTTACCTTTTATACCTGTGGTTGTGATCATTGTTTCATCCCCTGAGTCCGACCCCAAAACTTTCTGAATAGCTACAACAATCTTCTTCTTTTTTTCATTGTACTTCTTGGGCCTCAGCTCCAGATGCAGAATCCAACAGTGTTAATCATCATGCCCATCCTTCTTGTAGGGAGTGCATGCAGGCTTGGTGTTTTGTACAACATTTGTCTTCCTCTCTTTCCATTTATGTTTTCTCTTTTCCTTGTTCTTGCTTGCAATGGGTTTTGATGATCCCCCAACTTCTGGGTTCACATTCTTTCCTCTAGCCTCTAGATGGGTAGCCTGAACAGATACCTCGTCTATGCTAGTAGGCTTAAACATGAGAATTGTTTGCTTTAAATAGCTGCGTAGACCACTTATATACTTCAGCAGAGTTTCAGGTGAGTCTAAAGAAATTCCTAAAATCAAAGCTCTTTCTAAATTGTTGGGTGTAGCCTTGTACACTTTGACCTTTTAATTGTCAAAGACTTTACCAACTCATCATGGATTGTTGCATATAAGCTAGTGGATAGAACTATTTTTTAATTGTAGAAACAAATTCACTCCAGACAGAAAGAACTTTACCATGCTTCTTCATGTCAACTTGTGTCCTGCCTTCCCACCATAACAAGGCAGTGCCTCCAAGGTGTAGGCTGGCTAGCAGAATCTTACTTTTGTCTGAATCAATGCTCTGCACTCTACAATACACATCAATCTATCTAATCTAGTTATCTAGCTTATCTGCATTTAACTCTCCATCATATATTGGTAAGTCAAATTTAACATCTAATTTAATCAAAGACGTTTTATTTTTATTTTCAGGGCTATTAGGAGGCTTGGGGATATTTTCTTCCTTTCCTTTGCCTTTAGAAAGGTCATGGAGGAGAGATTATTCTACTCTTTTATCTTGTTTGGAGTTTGATGAATCTTCATCTCTACCTTTCTTAAATTCTCTATACATTTCCTCTACCATGGCTCTTATGGTCATGAAACTATCCATGAACTGGGAGTCTGATTCCAAAGGACTTTCTTCTGTCATTTTCCTCTTAGGATGGAATCTTCCAATTTCTACTTCAACCAATTCTCCTTCTCCTAATTTGAGCTTTGTCCTAGTTAGCATTCAACAACAAAAATCCAGCACAAGCTTATCTAACCTTAGTAACCTAGAGCTCTAATACCACTTGATCTAAAATTTTGAAGACAAACAATTAAGGTATTACAAACTCATGTGCATGGATGTGCCTATGTTATTTTGTGAAACAGATCGATAATATTGCGAAATACACAAACACTGAAGCAATTAGGGAAAACATAACAGGAAAACATATAAACACAACAATTTTAATAAGGAGTTCACCCAATGCTCCTGGGTTGCGTCTCCCGGTCCAGCCTTCAGTGGTGGCCTCTCTATTATGTCTTCAAAGTAGAATTTTTACAACAATGAGCTCAATTTGAGTCTCACACAGTAGACATAAAGCAACAAGACTATACTTGGATCCCCCAAGTATCTGGAGTACATAGACTCTCCTTACTGAAACTCGACCTCTATTGGTCACAATAGTATGAGCCCAACCCGAGACTCATACATGACAGGCATATACAGAGGACTTCGCTTGAACCTCTCAAGCCTTCTCTAGCATACACAGACTTTATGACTCTCTCTGGCTCTGTCTGGCTTGATGTTGTCTTTGCTTCTGTAGGTCAGCTTGGCTTCTTCTCTTTTCTCTTAGCTTTCTGCTTTTAACTTACGTCCTTCTCTCTCTGTCAGCTCGTGGCTTTAAAGCCAATCTTATTTTTGATTGTTCGTTTCCGCTTCCTGGATTTTTGGTTTCTCTGCCTTTGTCTGTCTGAATCCCTATGTTTTGCGTAATCATCACTGTATAATGCCTCACAGGGAGGTGGCCACCTATTTCGTAACGGACTGAGTTTCAATTCTCTTGGACATATTTGAAACGACTCTTTTTACCGCTAACTCCAAGAATGCCCGCGAAGCACGCTCTTCGGCCAACGCATCATCCACATCGAACTTCAAATCCTATACAATTCTACCTGTTTACCCCATCAAATCTGGTAATCCATCAGATTGCATCTTCGCCGTCGATCAGGAGCCTCTAGATCCTACAGTCATCGTCCATATCGGGCGGGTAAGTAACATGACGTTTACCTGTCCGATGTGAGAGGTTTTCTCTCTCTTCCATTGGACACATGGCACCCATTGTGTGGCATCGGGCGGGACTCGGCTGAAACCACTTATCGCTCGAAGCCCTTCCAACATTCTGCCGGTTTTTGTGGGACCCCGCTTCTGACGGAATTGGCGCGATATCTGTTGCATTTTATAACTTTTTGGATCCGAGCGCTCAAGGCTTTTCCTTCTTTGAGGGGTTTTCCCTGTGATACATGATTAGTAACTTGTCGATAATCGCATATCAGAAACTTCCCCCGTTTCTTGATTTGACCTCTAGTTTTTCCAATTTGTGCTAGCGTGCATTACCATGGGCCAACGATCTGCGTGCTTGACCACGGTTCCTCCTTGCTCCGCGCTGATCAGAAATTGCAACTATCACGAGGATATCTATGATAGCTTTGATCTTTATAAGACTTTGAAACTTTGGCATGATTGTTAAAGAGTTCATGAAAACTTAGAGAGTGTTCTAGGATCCAATTCAGATCAAAAAGTCGTTTAAATAGGTTCTAGATATGAACGTGATATATTGTGAGAACAAGAGTGGGATTTGATTAGAAGAAATTTTTTTGTTTCATGATAAAGCCCAAGGATATTGAGATTATGTATCACCAAATTCAAGATATGGTGCGGAGAGGAGCATTAAGCCTCCATCACATTTTGACTGATGAATAGATAGTGGATATAATCACCAAGGTTTTTTTGAAAAGGAAGTTATTTGTCTTCAGAGCAACTTAGAATGATATATGTGACCTTCTTGGGTAAGGGTCTTGGCTGATCGAGAAAAATGAGCATGTGCTTCCCCCATGTGGAGTTCTTCGGGTGAGGAGTTGAGTAGTAAGGGCTCATGGGGTTGAGACAGCTCTAGACAATAGAATAGGGTGTGAACCTTAACCTTTTGGTAGGTTAGCCTATTGTCGCTTTGGCAAAGTATATGCCAATTGGAATCATATACGCAAGTTGGGCTTGTTGGCATTGGTCCTTCACATCTAGCTAATTGGTTGAGGTGACTTGAGATTACATGCGATCCTTGCCCAACTAGGTAAGTCAATATTTCTTAAGTCATGGAATGTAGATGTTATACGACAATATTCTTGAGAATCTAGATGGAGGAATGAGTGGAAAATTGGACAAATTGTGATCCTTAAGTCGATCTCGCCTACTCGCTTCAGATGGTAGGATAAAGTGTGATCCTTAAGTCAATATTTCCTATTTTATAGGGAAATAGGATAGAGAGTGATCCTTTCCCTTGCGGTAAGTATGTCTCCGCTATTGATAGAGGGTGGTAGCTTGAGCTCCTCTATCATGTCAAACTCTTCTTATTTCATATTAGAGATTTTTAACATAGGTGAGCCGAGATGACATTTGACTTAATGATGACAAGATATTTGAGATAAGACTTATTATGCAATCAAAAACTTCTCCCTAGCTGAGAGGGAGTGTCAATTTGGAAGCTCAAGGACAAATTCCCTCCTTTGGATAACCCTCCTCATCTATAGAAGACCCTCTTTTCCCTTGGAAGAATTTAATTTGGTTAAGGAAAAATATAGTTTTATTGTGAAACCCCTCAATGAAACAGAAGTACAGGTTGTATTTAAAGAGAAATTTGGTCTCCTCCATTCCCTATAAATACAACTCAATAACACCTCATTTTGACACACCCCACACATTCTTCTTGTTCTCTTTCATAGTTCATACAATCTGAAATTGGAGGTCATATTATAACATGTGCGAGTATGAGAGGGTCAATTTAGGAGGTGCAAAAATGTATCTTGGATTAGCCTTTCACCACCGTTGAGTTTTTGGAGATTGGCCATAGTTTGACTTGGTTTGACTTGGCATTTTAGACTATTTTTGGAGGCTGAATCCATTGCCACATAAATCAAGGCTTTATGGGTATTTTTAATTTTGTTGACCACAAACTTTGACTTTAGATCTTACTACAAACTTTCTCTCTCTGTTGACCAAGTTTGACTGTGGATTTTGGGAATGTTTTGACTAATATTTGACCATCTTGGAAGGTCACATTAACTAGAAATTTGATCAAGACTTTGGATGGTTGTTGGCAGTTCACATATATTAACTATTGTTGTCATTGACAAGATTTGACTTGGAACCGATTTTACTATTAGCACATCATTTGGATATTGGTTGGTTGATTTTGTTAGACTTTGAAAGGATTGAGTTTGACTCTTGATTGATAAACTTAAACATTTTACTCTATTTGCTAAACATTTTATGAAAATCTAATAAGAAGAATAATTTGAAAGGGATTTCCACCTTTTGGGGTTTTTCTTTGGCCTTTAACTAAATTTGGTGTCTCTTGTTATTTCTCTTTATTCTCTCCTTCTTTCATTGCATTTACTATTCTATCTTCAACTACTATATACCATTGGAAGATTAATTTATTGCTAATTTAAGAAAATAGTTGGGATAAAGTTATTGTAAGAGCATAGAACATGGGAATATTAACAATTTTTAGTAAAAATTTTAGTTGTAATCCATTACAATTATGGCAAGTTGAGATAGAATACCATAATATATCATGATTGAAAGAAATCTAGTCTCAAAAATAGAAAAGTGAGTAAATAATTTGAGACTTTTAGCTAAAAATGATAGGATAATGGCATCCTGGTTATTTTAATACACCCAATAAGCATGGAAGCATTCAAGAATGGTGTTGCAAATACTCGGGAAAATATTCTCTTTATGCCAAATTTAGTAAGTGTGAACTAAGTAAGACCAAAGTCGATATTATGAATATGAAAATTCCCTAGGAAGAATTGCCATGGACCCTAAAAAGGTCAAATTAACCCTTGGTTGACATATACCTTAACGATGCAGTCAACATTAGATCTTTAAGAGGCTACAAGCCCATATTGTTGATTTATGGAAATTGTCATTAACTAGCCACTTTTATAACAATTGCACAATGAAAAAGAGTTAAATTTGCTAGAATAAAAAAAAATACAAGGAAATTCAAATCAATGAAACAATTATTAATTATAACTTGTATGCTTGAAAATTGAACAAGTCGTTACAATAGTATAAACAAGAAATATGTCAGCTAGTTTCCCTAGAATAATTGTATAAGAATTGTAAAAAGTTTATGGTTGAATGATGTATACATACATATGAGGGGGAAACCCCTTAACTTGACTGTTGCTAATTTGTTTTATTTTCTTTCAAATCTTTGAAAAGAGGCCACAAGCTAATTAAAATAAAATATGGACAGAACAAAAATGAAAAGAAAATAAAAGAAAATGTATGGGTAAAATATGAAGTGGTACAAAGATGCACGTTCACTAAAAATACATCAAATAATGAGACATTAGGTGCATATAATAATGGATGTGCATGTATAAGGACTCCAAGGAATCTGTCGACCTAACATGAATTAGTTCATTGATAGTTGACAATGGAAACAATCTGACCATGAACATGTGTATAGTTGATTGGGGACCCAATGAAATTACACTATCTGATCCCTAAAAAAAATGTATGAAAGAGAGAGCATTGATGGGAGATTGGAACAAGTGATACTTATGCCTCTAAACAAATGTGTTTTTCCACCATGGTATGCACATTATGCTACTAGTCGAGGATTCTCAAGATAAGTACTCTAAAATTCTTCCTTATTACTTTTGATTCTAGGCACATGTGAAGTATTGTTAAATGGTTGATTACATGTATGAATATGTGCTTACAATATTACAATAAAAGATAATTATCTTAAGACAACTATATTAATAGGATGTGTCTTGAGGAATTTATAATGCACAAAGATGCAAAGGGAAAGGATCCCATAGTTGCTGCACGGGAGAAAACACATATAACCTCCAAACACCTAAGCCATTAATCTGCAATATAGAGAGGAATGAAAACTTCAGGAAGTGAGCCGTGAGAATTTCGTGAGTCAGTGTGTTAAGAGGAATATGGTTTCATGACTTGTTAATGAAATTTATTCATTTTTTGATGTAGGTGGATATTCCTAGTCACCCGCCAATTCCATATGGTCCCCCACCATTGTTTCTTTCAGTTTTTCAGTTTCCTTAATTGTAGCACAATTTACTATTTTTAGCATATTTTTGGGTCCTAAACTTTCGGAGTTGTTTTAAGGCCCTAAATGACGTTTTTTTTTGTCAATCTGTCGCCAACGAATTTTTTGTTAAAATCATATTTTTCATTGTATTCCTTGGAGAGATATTTCTAATGGGGTATCATGTGTGTCAAGTGGATATAAAATCTTTGGGTCCAACAAACCCCAATGGGGCCCATAAAATCTTTGCATTACATCTCCTTGGGTTAGGGTTTTGGTTGTTTAGGGTTTGCTCTTATTGTTCAATAATAAAAATGCCCTTGAGCCTCATTGTAACAAAGTTAACATGCATGTACCTGCCACATCTCTTGTCATATATAAGCTACCATCGCCCGAGATAGTCTTATTTCCATTCTATTTGTAACCATATTTCAGTATTTTATATTAATGAAATGAAGTGTTATTTCTACTGCATATTTGTATTTATGGTTATATCTGTAATTTGTTGCATTCTAGTTTAAATCTGGATCAGCGATATCAGATCATTCTACTCTTTCTCTGTTTTTATTTGCATGTCCCCAACGAGGTCGGGTTATAAGGAGTTAGGGCTCAAACTAGTCGAACCTTTGTAAGACCAGCCTCAAAAATCCCAATGGCCTCCCATGGAAAATGAAAAGAAAGATAAGGGAGTAGGAGATCCTATTAAAATCTTGCTCGAAGAAGCCCTCAAGCGACAAAGGAACGCGATGATGAACAACTTTGCCCAGATCCTTCAGCAGCTACCCAAGGGCGACACATCTACTTCTGGAAGCTAGTCTCGAAGCCCCACACCCTTTAAGGTACAAGTTAACTTTGACATTCCCATATTTGAGGGTCAGATGGATGCATACGTTGTAGATAAATGGTTAAATATGATAGAAGGATATTTTTCCGTTCAATATTTTTCCATCCGGGAAAAGATCACTTTTTCACTTCTCAAAGCAACCCCCCACATCAAGGATTGGTGGGAAACCTACTATGAGTAGAAGGATGAAAGTACAAACTCATTGTTTTCAGTCGCACCCACTTGGAACTCGTTCTGGGATTCCATCGAGGAGCAGTACTACCCTGTTAGGAGCTATGAGGTTAAATACATAAAGTGGACAACATTGTGATAGGGAAGGGAGCAAGATGTGCCAGAGTTTGCCAATGTTTTTCATACCCTTCGCATGAATTTGGGTATCAAGGATTTTGAGAAGCATTTGGTTCTCAAGTACTGTGGCTTCCTGCATAGGTACATCCAGGGTGAGATGGAATTCCTAGACATCTCCTCACTCGGCATGGCATACCGATATGCCATCAAGATCAAGCAAAAGTTTAAACAGAAGAAGTGAGACTTTGGATTTGTGAATCCGAAGCAAGGGAAAGGTGCCCCAAACTGTAGAACAAAGGAAAAATCCAAGGTGGGGTAGCCCAAGACAACCTGCCAAATCTGCAAGCAATGAACAACACTGCGAAGCCAAAGAAGGACACGAGAAAGTGGTGTGAGTTACATAAGAGCTCCACTCACAACAAAAGTGAGTGTCGGGCCAAGAAGTCACTGGTGGCCTAGCTAAAGGATTCAGAATTAGATGCATGTTCTGACTCTGAGTCAGAACTCGGCAAGGGGAATGTCAAAGGGAAGTATATTACCGATGCAGAGCCCAATGCCACCTTTGCCACCATGAAGATCCAGAGGAGGAGGAGGGCCTCTTCCACTCCTGGATGTGGGTAAAATGTTTCGTTCTATAGTGCATTGACAACAACAGGAGCCAAAAGAACCACATTTCGGCAGAGGTCATGAAGTGAGTGGGCTTACCGACCACAACACATCTACAACCATACACCATCGTGTGGCTTCACCAAGGATAGGGTCTTCACGTGAGCCAACATTGTCTCCTTCAATACAACATCAACCCCTTCATGAATGAGCTATTATGTGATGTTGCTCCCCTTGATGTTTGTGATGTATTATTAGGCCAACCATACTTATGGAAGTGACATGCTATGTATGAGTGAAGGCCTTGTGCTGTTATTGTTAGTTTGGGAAATAAGTTGTACAGGATACCAGAGGTAGCACTGCCTACCACATCTCTTTGGTTAATGCAGCACAATGCAGTAAGCTCTTTTCCAAAACCGGGAAACTTTTTTTCTTGATGATATGCCCTTGGGGAAAGAATAAGACGATCGCCACGACCTCCAGAAAGGGTCCCTCCCCACGACAAAAATAGATGGACAAGGTCGTGGAGGAGTATGAGGATATATTCACCTCTCTCGAAGGGGTGCTTCTGCAATCTCAAGTCAAGCACTCCATCGATCTGACCCTAGGTGTGCCACTACCCAATGGACCAATCTATTGTCGCTCCATTCTAGAGAATGACGAGATCAAGAGACAGATTCAGGAGCTGTTGCAGAAAGGTCACATCCGTCTGAGTTCATCGCCCTGTGGGAGCCTAATCGTGTTGGTATAGAAGAAGGTTGGGACTTGGAGACTCTGTATTGACTATCGGGCATTGAACAAGATCATTGTCCAGAATAGGTACCTGATCCCATGGATTGATGATCTTCTAGACCAACTGAAGGGGGGAAATATTTCAACAAGATCGACTTGAAATCAGGATATCACCATGTACCAATCGAACCCTCCGATGTGTGGAAGGCTCCCTTTAAAGCCAAGGAGGGACTTTTCAAATGGTTGGTTATGCCTTTCAGGTTGACGAATGCTCCTGCAACCTTCATGAGGCTAATGGATGACATCTTGCAGCCATTCACCAACTCATTTGTAGTGGTATACTTGGATGACATCCTGATCTTTAGCCAAAGTTGGGAAGAGCACATCCACCAGATCTGATAGGTTCTCCAAACACTTTGGCAACACAAGCTATGTGCCAGTTTGGAGAAATGTACTTTTGGCATGACCCAGGTTCAGTATCTAGGATACATAATTGATGAACAGGGGTGCATGTGGATCTAGCCAAGATCCAAGTCTTTTGGGATTGGCTAGATCCAACAACTCTGACAGAGCTCCGTAGCTTTCTGGGTCTTGCCAATTTCTACTGCAGGTTTGTGTTGGGATTCTCTCATATCACTTGGCCCTTGAGTCAAGTGACCAAGGGAGGAGAAAAAGCAAAATTATTTTGGTCTTAATATCAACAGAAGGCATTCACAGAGTTGAAACATCACCTCTTCTATGCACTAGTGCTCACATTACTAGACTTGCAACAACCATTTGAGATCGAGACAGATGCCTCTGATTATGCTACTGGGGCAGTCCTTACTCAATAGGGGCATCCAATGGCATATCACAGCGAGACACTTTCAGACACAGTCTGGAAGTATCCCACTTATGAAAAAGATATGTATTCCATTATGCAAGCCTGCTGACAATGGAAGCATTACATTTTGGGGAAGGAAACAATCATCCACACAGACCACGGACCGCTGCAGTTCATACAGACACAGGGGAAGTTACATAATGATCACCATTGGAAGTGGTCCACATACCTGCAACAATTCCATTTGAATATCAAGTATAATAAGGGCAGCACCAATAATTTTGCAGATTACCTCAACCAACCACTGATCATGACGTTAACCACCGTGCTCAACTCTTGCAGGCACAAGACTTCTAATTGGCCACTTCTCTACAAAAGTGACCCAGAATTCAGCCACACATAACAGACGGTCTTGGAGGGTCAGCAAGTTCCATATATTCACCTCCAGGATGGCCTATTATGCCACCTGGGACACCTTTGTGTTCCTTCAAGCGAGTGTGCCAAGATGATTTTAGAAGCACATTACAGTCGGGCCACTAGGCATTTCGAGGTCGAGAAAATGGTGGAAGTACTGCAGAAGTATTTCTTTTGGTCGAATCTTCAATAGGATGTTAGGAAGTACATTAGATCTTGCACTGCCCACACCATTTCCAAACTGACCATCAAGAAGCAAGGCATCTACACTCCGCTTCCTACCCCTAGTCGACCTTGGGAATCCATCTCCATGGATTACATGTCAGGCCTTACTTCTACTAAGCATGGAAATGACTGTGTTTTTGTGGTCATCGACAGATTCTCGAAGATGGTAATTATGGCTGCCTGCAAGAAAAATATCATAGCGTAATCCACTGCTAAGATCTTCTTTGAATGAGTGTGGGTACACTTTTGGATCCCATAGTCTATCATCTCAGATCAGGAAAACAGGTTCCTCAATGCATTCTTGTTCAGTCTTTGGTTGATGTTGGACCCCAAGCTCACTAAGTCCATAAATTACATCCCCAAACTGATGGCCAGACAGAGGTCGTCAACTGGATGATCATACACACTCTACACATGTACAACTCAAAGAATCCATGCATATGCGATGAGATCCTCCCCTATGTCCAACACAGCTATATTCAAGCTCTCCAAAGCTCAACTGGCCATAGCCCTTTTCAGGTGGGCTTGGGATTCTAGCCACTATGTCCCATTGATGTGGCCATGCCATTAGAAGCTACTCAGGAAAATTCTTTCCAGTCCAAAACCGATAAGGCAAACAACTTCATTGAGCACATCCAACATATTCGCTAACAAGTCCACGACATTCTAGAGAAATCAAATTCCAAGTACAAGCAACAACATGATCAACATCAGGTGCCACACAAGTTTCAGGTGGGCGACAAAGTCCGGTTGTATTTGCAAAAGGAATGCCTTACCAGAGCCTATTAGAAACTTAGACCACTCTGATATGGTCTATGTTCCTTACACCATTACCAAGGTTGTGGAAGACAATACATTTGAGCTCAGCATTCCCCCATTCCTTGGCCTACACCCAGTGTTCAATGTGGACAGCCTTCGACCATACTTCCCACCATTGCTAGACACATTAGACATTGTAGAATAGCTCACATCTACATAGTTAAATCTAGATTGCATGGAACAAGCCACAACTAATTGGATCATGGACACGCAGATCAAGAACACTCACCAGTAGCATATCGAACTGTATCGAGTTGTAAAATCATGACAACTCCTTCACCAGGGATCAAGTTCAACAGAATTTTCCTCATCTCATGGAGGAACTCAATGCAGTGGGGACCATCACTGCCAAAGGGGGAAGGAATGGTCCAGGTGGATATTGGTGGCCACCCGCCGACTCCACATGGACCCCCACCATTGTTTCTTCCATTTTTTTAATTTCTTTAATTGTAGCACAGTTTATTATTTTTAGCAATTTTGCGAGTCCTAAAATTCCGGAGTCGTTTTTAGGCCCTAAATGACGTTTTTTTGGGAAATATACCACCAACGATTTAGTGATAAAATCATATTTTATGTCTTAGTCCTAAGAGAGATATTTCTAATGGGACATCATGTGTGTCAAACAGAGATAATATGACCAAGTCGCGACCCCAGGAAGTTAGCTTTCCAACTAACCCCAACGGGGCCCATAAACTCTTGGCGTTACATCTCCTTGGGTTAGGGTCCTAGTTGTTTAATGTTTTCTCTTATTGTTCAATAATAAAAAGGCCCTTGAGCCTCATTGTAACATAGTTCAGAGACATGTCGCCCCCACATCTCTTCTTAGAGATAAGCTACCATCGCCCGAGCTAATCTTATTTCCATTTTGTTTGTAACCATATTTCATCATTTGATATTAATGAAATGAAGTGTTATTTCTACTGCATCTTTGTTTTTATGGTTATATCTATAATTTGTTGTGTTCCTATTTAAATCTGGATCATTGTCTCTCATTGACATTGAGGATTCTCATGTTGTTTCTTTCTTTTCCTTTGAACTATTATAGTGGTTTATTTTTTATTTTCCTTTTTTGTTTTGGCCTTGATGGCATGTTGGGACTAAAAGAATAAAAGGAAAATAGATTGGGAGAAGATAAAAATAAGAAAACCCAACCAAGCTAAAAAATCGTGATCAAGGCTTATGCATAAAATAAATGGCAGAAACAAAAATAGAAGGAAATGATAGAATAACTAAAATGGACATGTGTGGGGCCACTTGAACAAAAAAGAATAATATAACCACCATGAACGTCTCATGGAAATGAAGTTATCCTAAATTTCAATAATGTTTGGTTGAGGTATATTTGAAATGGTGAAATTATGATATGTCTAGTACAACAAATCATTAGCTACAAGCCATTGTGGGTTTACAGGTAAGCAAATACTAATTAAAAAAAATATATGATTAATGTGGGAATGGTATAAAAGTTCAGTTTGTAATTCTCATGTTTGAGATTGTGTGGTAAAGGCAATTAATGGGTTACATGTTATCTAGAATTTCAATTAGAGAAATGTGCAAGATAATCTATTATTATTAATTACTATTGATGATGTGCTTATATTGATGTTTCTCACCCTTGAAAGTGAAGGAATGAAAATTGATAGCATTTGTTTAGGATGAGTGAAGACATGCTAGAATTAAATGGTGTATTTGAAAATAGGACTGATATTTACTCCAGAATCAAGCCATCGCCCAAGTTAATGTACAATGGAAGCAATTTGGGGCATGAGGAGGCCACCTAGGAGATAGAAGATGAAATGAAAGAACTTTTTCTATATTTTTACAAGGAAAATGAAAATATGAAAACACCAAGGATGGTGTTCCCTTTTAAGGGGAGGGGATATGTGATACCCCTTGTAAATAAGTTTTTAAATGATGTTTATAATTTTGAAGTTGACATGTGAAAGGTAAATATGTTATGAGGATGTAAATATTTACTCTGTTAATAAAAAGAAAATTTGTTTTATGTGTTAACATTCTTGAAAATATATCAAAGGACTTCGTGTGAAATTAGACTCCTATCTACCAGGAGAATAGTTGGAATCAGTTATTTTTCAGAAGGGGAATGAACAAAAGAAAAAAAAATCCTCCCTTTTTCCATTTACTGAAAATGTTGGTAGAGATATACCACCAAATATGTTCATCACTGGAGATAAATGTCAAGGGTGGAACATGTGAAAGAGGGATCATGGGAGATAAAAGAATTCAACTAAAAAGCATAGGCCAATGGGAGATAAAAATAAGACTTGAACCTAAAAATTAGTAGGACGTTGCTAAGGATTAAGGAGGTATGACTGAAAAATATTTCCTATGATTGTTTTCCTAGCATGAAGGAGTAGATATCGGGGGGAACTATTGAAAATAGTATCTCATTCTTGGGAGGAATGTGGAAGATTTTAATTTACTTTCATGAATCCTTATATAAGTATCCATGGCAACCTGAAAATGAATATGTGATGAGTATATTTTTTCTTTAGTTATAAGTATGAATCAATTAGGTAGGAAACTTTTGTAAAACTTGATATATCTCCTGAATGTATTTAAGTGTATGATAAGGTATTGCTAACATTTTTAAAAAGGAATGGTTTTCTATATTTGTATATTTGTATATTTGGAAAGCTGGGGGCACCAGAACTGTGGATGTCCTTAGGAGCTTGAACAAAAAGTCTTGACCAAGGACCATTTTGGCAACCATTATATTGTGGATGGAAACAAAAGGAAAGTATTGGGATTTGTCTGTGGCAGAAAAGATGCTAAGTGGTAGTAAAGTGCATACCACAATATATTTTATAAAGAGAAAGAAACATGAGAAGCGTCCATATGTAGCTGACTGTGTCGAATATTTCAGGCCAAGCTTGTTGTAAACATGCATGTATATAATTGAAGCTTATATATTTATTGTAGAGTTATCATAGTATAATAACCATGACTGTTAAATTAAATAATGGTGCAGTCATACCTAAGTTAGCCATGTAGACCATGACAAGGATTAAAACCTCATCGATTAGCTAAGGGACAAAAGGCCCTGGGGAAAGAAGTAGAAGGGTGTAAAGAAATTCCTAGTGGTGCCCCATGACATGAGTCCTCCATGCCTTTGGCCTAGTTTTGGACATGCTAAATGTAAAATAATAACTATATAAATGTAGAAGTATTTTTAGCAAAATAGATAAATGTAGAGAAAGACATTTTATATGCAAAGAAAATTAAAGATGCCAGAAATAGAACTACTATGTAAGAAGAATGTGAGCACATCATAAATCATAATAATTTACTCGCAGAATAAACAACTGAGTTAGAATTTAAGGGTGTACAAGCTCAAAGTGAAAATATAATGACATATGATAATTTATAAAGGACGCAATTGTGTTTCTCGAAGAGACGAAAGAAAAATCTATGACGTTAACTCTATAAACTTCTACTCCCATTATACAACAGGATAGAATAGAAAATCGAAGACTTTTTCTATTGTAAGGTTTATCTTAGCGACATTGTTTAGATTCGTTTTTCTCACAAAATCTTAACAATACAACAAGATAGAATGGAAATGGAAATTGAAATTGAAATTGAAATTGAAATTGTGTGCATAATTAAATGGAAGACTTTTCTATTGTGAAGTTTATCCCAGCCGGCGACATTGTTCACATTCGTGTTCCCTCGCAAAATCTAAACAATGTCATGTCTATCCAATTAATGATAAACATCAAGGGTAGGGTGTTATTTCAATTGTCGGGAAAGTAAAGGAAGCAATAATTTAAAAAATAATTGAATAATGTTCATCGTAATGGACACATTTAAAAAATAATAATTAATTTCAAAGCATACTACAACGGAACACAACAAATTGCCAAAGGGCACTGCAAAGACTTAAAAAATTCGAATAATCAACGAAATTCACTTTTGAAATACCAATAGGCATAGGCATAGGCAGTACCAATAAAAAATTCATTTTATATAAATTGAAATTAAATGGTGGAAATATCCCAACACTTATATGTAACATCTACATTTCAAGCAATCGAGGGAGGTTGTCTCGGTTGATTACGCAGCTCTGGTTTTGGAGATTTGAATTAATTTCTTTTCTAAATATTTTAAATTTAATTTTTTTTCCTAATTTTTTATTATTATTTTTTTTTTTAATTTTAATATAATATATTTTATTTTACAGAATGATTTCTTCCGCTTCAACAAAGATTAAATATTCTTATGTTATTTTAATTTTTACTAAAGTGATTTTGAATGAAAAAATTTCAAGAAAATCTGGAAAAATGTCCTCCCTCTCTATTTAATATCATCGGCATCGGCATGCATTCCTGCACACGGTAATGTGCCAATAGTAATTATCACATGCCCAATGAACATGGAGTGGAAGAAAAAAATGTTTTGTGTTGTGGAAAAATAATAAAGACCTCATGGGTACTAAATTTGAAATGTTTATAAAATGGATACAACCCATATAAGTAATGGTGAGCCATTGTTTGCAAAGGCTGAACATAGGGCAAGCTCATTAAATAGAAAATTTCCGTGCAAAGACTCAATCGTAAAGCATAAGAAAATTTTGATGTGAAGCATAGAAAAACCGAAGCTTGTTGAGCGCGTTGAGAACCTGCAAAAAGGGGACCGCATAGTCGATGAGAAAATAAGTGGAAATGGCATGAAAAAGCTTAGTTTTTAACTCCAATTCATGTATACAAACCAACCTGCGAAGGAACAGGAAGAGTATATTAGTTGACCTTCGGATTTACGTAAGAAAAGTCACTATAAGAAAAAATAAGGAGTATCTATGGAATATAAATATTTTACCTTTGGAAAAAAGGCCAAGCCTTAGCGTTAATAGCGTGTTGCAGAAACAAAGGGTGCCTCACTAATAAGAACACAATCCAGGAGAAATTCTTTAGTAATAATGAAGTTAGGGTTTCAAATTAGGAATTGGATCCAATGAAATTACCTTGTGAGAAGGATTGGATTACTATGATTAAAATTCGTGGAAAATGTGAACGCCATGAGTAGAGACCTTATGGATAGCCCAAGCATCACCTATGGAAAAAAATATATGCCAGAAGGAAGAAATGATTTTGGTCTTCAAAATATTTTAAGAAAATTAGCCGTACATGCAAGAATTATATACGAAGTGGAAGAAGTAAAAAGACTAGATTAAAGTTTGAATTTAGACATATTTGTGAACATATGGCTTTGCCATGTAGATACGATTCCATTTCTTTAACATGAAGAGGAGGTCTAGGTAAATGCACGGTGTAAAATTAATAAATTTAAGGAAAAAGTAGTTCTCTAAGTGTTATCTTAAGGTTGCATAGCTTGATTCTCAATCTCTTTCAAATGAGAATGGAATCTTCGCAATATGAGGAGTTGGTAGGGGTAGTTATTTACCCTAATTACTTTGATAGATCTCCACCATTAATCTAATCAAGGAAATCAACAATGTTAACACATGACACTTAGTGTGGCCATGTTGGTGCATTACATTGCACCATTTCATATGAACAAGTGCCATGACTTACATGTATGCATGGGTACAAGACTTAAGCCTAGAAAGTTCATCGAGTGCATATTGTATAATTCATTGCGACAAACCACATTTAGATATGTGTATGTAAACATATAGATTAGACATGTCTAAGCAATGACTTTGGATTCCTACTTGAATATATATATTTATGAAATAAGTGTTATAGAAAATGTTATAGTAGACTACTTTCATATATATTATAATAATTAACTAAGCACTAAATAAAGTTGATTTAAATGTATCATATTGAAAAGACATAAGATTACATATAATAACTAATCCTTATCCCTATGCTTGGATATGGTTTTCCACCAAACATAAAGAGACATATAAAGACCTGAAAATAAAGAATGTAGGTATCGCATAGACCTATAATTATAGGGGTCAGAATAAATACCTTACAAAGTAGTTGAACCAATCGTAAAAGTACATGCCATGTTCATGACATATATAAAGTATGTAACAAGGTAATTTGTCATAGAAATAATTAAAGTGAATAAGAAATGAAATCCTTGTGAAAGGAAAACAAGGATTTTCTTTTGTGAAAGAAAACCGATACATGTGATGTATATACATGAATGTTAAACAAAAGTAATCATGGTAATTATGCATATTTATTTTAGAGGTATGTTACAATAATAATGAGAGAAATCTCATCTCTCTTTTTAGTCACACCATAGAATTCTGCATTGTGCACAATCAAGCATAAAGCATGAACATTGAAGCCTAAAGCTTAAAGGTTGAGACTAACATGATATATCCACACCCATGGGCCAATGGTACTCTATGTAAAACACTAACTGGTTTTTTTTGTTTATGTAGGTGAAGTAATTGTTTTTCTTTTTATTTTCATATTTTTATGTAGTTTTTTTAGTCTTTGAACATTGGTGATAGACCTTAGTTTTTATAAAATGGGTTAATTCATTAGTTTGATTCTCTCTCTCTCTCTCTCTCTCTCTCTCTCTCTCTCTCTCTCTCTTATATATATATATATATATATATATATATTATATATATTTATATATGTATGTATATGTATGTAATGTATGTATGTATGTATGTATGTATATGTATATGTATATGTATATATATGTGTATATATGTATATATATATATATATACATATATACATATACATATACTATATAATACATATACATATATCTATACATATATATATATATATATATATTATATATATATATATATATATTATATATATATATATATATATATATATATATATATTATATATATAATATATATATTAGTTGGATATGGAAATCTGAAATGTATGGTTACCAAAACTATGATGCTTTCAATACATTCACACTTGAATCCAAATAGAATAGAGTTTGTTTCTTTTAGGTGTTAGTTTCTCTATCAGAAATCTATATTCCTCTTTGTTGTTAGAAGATAATGAATTTCTTCAAAACCATGCCTAGATATTATTATTTCTTGAAATGTTAGAATCCTCTTAATTTTTACATCGTAAGGTATTTCCCTCTTAAATGAACTTCCCTAAAATCTACTTGTCATTCCTGTGTGTCGTTAGATTATGTGTTAGACGATTAGAGGATTGTTAATCGTTCGATCAAGGGAAGGTAGTTGAGAGGTTGGAACTATTCACGATATTTGAAATAGTTGCAAAACAGTTGAGGTTTACTGACTTGGGTTCCTACTCCATGTTTCCAGGACCATCTGACCCGGGTTCCTACTCCATGTTTCCAGCACCATCCGAACATCGAAGGTTCTTTGTAGCAAGGGGCCTCTCTAAAACTGAGGCACCATTCTAATTTATCTTGCATAATTTGTTGTCTGGTTCAATACCACCATACCTTGGCAACATGGTAACTCTGCACCATTCTTTCTCATATTTGCAACCTGTTCAGGTTTTCACAAAAACCTTAGCAGCACACATGGCACCTTATGAGTCCATTTTCATTACACTGCTGGCAACTGATGAAAAGGACCTGACCTTCCTCTTCTGTAAAAATCTTGCGGCTGTCATCGTAGTTTTGGCAAGGAATGAACCTCACGTCACCGCAACCATCACAGGGTTTGGATTGAGCCTACACTGGGAAGCATTCCAGATACTTAGCTAACTCCCCTATTTCATGCAGTTGTTGAATTTCCTCAACCCTGCCAATGTATTTTTCCCCAATAAGCAACGTAGGCACCGACGTGGGCTTCCCCAAAAGATCCTGAAATTCCTGCCGAAAAGGGGAATGCATGGAAATATCTCGTTCATCGACCGAAACCCTGAAACCTCGAAAAATCAATTTCACAGTGAAACAATCCTCAAATGTTTTCCTTATTCCCCTCAAGCTTGTGAAACACAGAACCACCTTATGTTCTCCCCTGGGGGGAGACCTCAACTTAGCGTTTTTTATAGAGGATTTTTTGGATATGGGGGATCGTTTGGTCGACCTCTCGTCTATTATCTGCTGCAAAGTATTCACCCTCACCTGAATGCTGCTAGATTGAACCCTGAAAGATTTTCCTAGGGTACCCTTTTCGTCTTCGCCGCTCTTGCTTCCTGTGTTGCCCAGACAGACCTCTGAAACGGGCTGCATCGAATCTCTGGGGGAAATTTCATCCATGGCTTTCCTGAATGTAGAAATGAGATCCAGATCAAATAAGGTCAGAGATGAATCATCTAACGACAACTGCTGCGTCCAAATGGATTCGTGTTGGGTGTTGTTGAAGATGCCTGCAAATTTTCGTCTGCAATTTTTACGCTAGGGGTAACCTTGGGTAAGATTTATCGTTTCCAATTCCAGAAGAGAAAAATCCTTTCTCACTCATGTCACAATTTTCACTTATACTTCTCTAAAGTTAAGAATTGTACTTATCATCGGTCCAAGGCATTCAAAGGCTTAGGGATCGTTTCACTGCCTTTGTTGAACAGGGAATGATAATTTTG
The DNA here is from genome assembly GCA_000404065.3 of Pinus taeda. NCBI lineage: Eukaryota > Viridiplantae > Streptophyta > Pinopsida > Pinales > Pinaceae > Pinus > Pinus taeda. The sequence goes on along the minus strand of APFE030008444.1, from coordinate 301,987 downwards.
TATTGGGAGAAACATATAAAGAACACTTCTCATTGAAGTTTTTTTTTCAGGATTTTGTCTAGATTATTTAATGTATTAGAACTAACTTTAGAAGATGGAGGAACCAAAATACATTTCTGTAGCTGATTGCTTTTTACTATAAAGGAAAATTGAGTTTCATCAACATTCAGTTCATTAGAGTTGTTCTGATACTCAACAACGGATGTGTGGCAGGTTATATTCCTTTCTGATGATTGGTTTGGTTTATTATTTCACATTTCCTCCATGTTATATTTGTCCTTTCCCATTGAAATATTCAATAAATACCCATATCTATATTCTTCTATAGTTCTTGTTGAATAGGGTCATTGTGAGTTTCTTCTATCTTTATTTTTGCAGTTAATGTGGACACAATTTTTTGACCTTCTGGTGGGTGTTGGACACAAACATCACTTCTAGTGGCATCTGGAATTCCAAAAAGTTCCTAACAATTTTCACGTGTTCTCACACTAATATGAAGTCTAGAAAGAGCATCTATTTTAGTTGTTTGACCTTCATCATTATGATCTAGAGCTGATATTTGAGACATTTTTGAAGCACTGAAGACAAATAATGAATTTGGCATACTTGCAACATTTAAAGTTGACGAGTTTGGGTATTCTTTCCAATTCTTTGGATTAGAATGCTGACAACCATTTTCTAAGAATTGTCTGTCCCTGGGCATTTTCTTGTTTAGCCCATAGTTTATGTTCTAATTTGCTAAATATACTATGAAATATAAAACAAAAAAGTAAGCCAAATCCCCTTCAATCAATGTTCTAAAAAGGTGTGAGCATTGTGAGTCATCTGCCATGCTCCCATGTTTATGTTATTGAAGAAACATAGAATGACTAAATGTTGAACCAATGTTTCGGTTAATGATTACAGAGATTTTGGAGAGCTTTGGCAGAGCTGAAAAGTGCTTGAAGATTTATGGTTTAATTAGGATTGAGAGCATGAGAGCGAGCTTCAAGAGCATGGAAACTGATTACCTAAGATATAATTCTTCATCATCTATTGATAAGCTTGAGTGGACTACTCTAGAAGACCATGTGGCAGAATGGTTGGAGGTGTTAAGGAAGACAGTGAAGGTCTTGGTTTCTTCTGAGAGGAAGCTCTGCAAGAAGATTTTTCAAACATTTGATATTGAATTGTGGACAAATTTCTTTCAAAAATTGGTTTTAGGAAGTAGTATGAAAGCACTTATAGAGTTTGGAGAGGTCGTTGCCCTGAGCCAGAGAGAGCCTCAGAAGCTGTTCAAGTTGTTGGACATGGTTGAAGGATTGGAGAGATTGAAGGAGGACTTCGGGGTGGTTTTTGAAGGGCCCAGATGCCTGGAGATTAGGCTTCGGTTGAGCGAAATGGAGAAGCACTTGGTGCATAGTTCTTGTCAAGTTTTGTGGGACTTTGGGAAACAGGTAGAGGAGGATTCAGGGTTGTTTGTTGATGGGAGTTCACCAAAGCTTACAAGCTACGTTGTGAATTATCTCAAGTTTATGTTGACTGAATATGAGGAGGTTATGGCAATGGTCCAGGGAATGGAGAACAACACAAGCCTTGCAGAGGCTGTTAGTCGTGTGATGGATTCTTTGGAGACCAAAGCCATGGGATACAATGCATCTGGATTGTCACACATATTCCTCATGAATAATTATTGCTATATATTCAAGAGAGCCGGAGACAATAAACTAGGGAATCTATTGGGTGAGGCATGGCTAAAGAAGAGGAAGAGATTGGTTAACCAACATGTTTTGGGTTATAAAAAGGAAGTATGGGTTCCCCTGGTGAAGTTTTTTAACATAGATGGACGTTCTGTGTCCAGTGGTGGAAAAGGAGGAGCCAGGGATTTGTTTAGGCAGAGAATCCGCTCATTCAATTCCTCATTTTAGAAGTTATATGAACAACACAAGAATTGGTTGATCTCTGATGAAGAGCTCAAAGAGGGCACCGTTACGAAATTTGAGCAAGCTGTAATTCTTGCTTACAGGAACTACATTGAAAATTTCAGCATATTGCTTGATCATTCTGCCAGTGACAGCAAGCATTTGAGATACACTCCAGAGCAACTCGAGTTTATGTTATCACACCTTTTTACACAGAGATCAAGTAGGACTGGATTGTCCAACTGAAATAAAGTAGATATTCCAGGCCGAGAAGGTTAGGGCTTAAACACAACCGTATGATTACTAGGCACCCTTATTCTTTTTGGTCAATTTGGACGTCTCCGCTAATTACTTATAGATTTTTTATCATCACAATCTATCAAATTACAAGATTTTAATATAGGGTATGTGAGTGCTTGGGGAATTAATATTCAGATATTACATTTGGTGCAAAGCATGTAGTATTGTGGGCATTTATGGTCTTTAGTGGGCCATAAGTTATTAGGTTTTCATTATCCAACTAAGAGTATTGCAAACTATTCAATCTGCTAAGAGTGGTTGCGATGCTACAATGTAATGTAAGTTATTTTGACAAAAAAAGGGGATAATTGAGTACATGGAATACTTGTAAACGGGATAACTGGCTACATGGAGAGCTTATGAGAGAGGGCCTCCAGATTCCAATATCAATGTTGTACCACTGTTCTAATGAGGAAATTATGTTCCTTTTACATTTTGGGTAGCAGTGGCATAAATGTAAGATAATGTCCTCTTTATTGCTCTCATAGGCAAAAATAGAGAACTTAATCTTTTATTTTGAAGTGGCTCAAATGTAACTCCATGCCACATTCTCCATGGCTTGAGAGGTCCAGGGTCATGCATGTAAGAACTATAAATTCAAAATTTAACAAGGTCTAACAAATTCATGTTCAGTAAACTGTGAAGCCTTTCAATTCGATATTTAATAGAGTTTAACAATATTTCTACTCACAAATATAAAATTTCAATAAAAATTATCTATTCTTCTATTGAGTACCAACCTGTATGCTCTGTCGCAACTCCTGCTCTTGCTGCATTACCAAAGACCAAAACCACCCAGCCAAACTAAGCAAAACCTCGCTACTCAGTCCAGTAAGCTTCTCAGTTGAGGTAGACTGTTCCCCTGTGCCCAGAACCTCATAACAATCCGCGCTCTTCCTTCCTATGGATAATTTCAGTTTATGATCCTCTTCCTCCTTCAGTTCTTCCATTCTTTTCTCCCCCGTTAAATTCTTCCTTCTGGTTTATAAACTGATTCTTTGTGGTGATCGTCCTTCCTCCAGCACCCATTGCTTCATTTCCTCACGACACCCTTCCCATGTCGTGTCATGTATATTTCTTTTAAAAATATTTTGATTTTTAATTAACTTTCCTTTTTCTAATTTTATTTTAATATAAAGGTTAGACTTACATTAAAATACTTTATCATTAGTTATATTTTTATTATTTTATTAATTTGATTATTATAATTTATTTAATGTTATTTTTATAAATAGGTCATTACATACACCCCCTCTTCAGAAAAATTTATCCCGAAGTTAGAGTTTTATCTTATATGAATATTCATGATAGTGATTAGTACATATTTTTTATATTTTTTTTTTAGGATTATGTATTGAGGTTAAATTCTTACTTAATGTAAGAGCACTACAAATTTTGGTGTTTTGAATACTTTAGGTTTATGAATTTAATGATCATATTTTATTTCATTAGGTTCCCCAACTATTACAAAATCATCCTATCCTTCCTAATCTCTTCCGCTCCCATCCTATCCGTCCTCTACTGGAGTATGACATGGCGCCAATTATACTGACCTAACCATTCATAAACTCTAAGGATGATAGCATCGGCTATTCCGACTTGATTCCTAGTAGGCATCCGGTAGTCATCATCACACGTCTTGGGGAGCGTGACTCACAGAGTCCTCCCATGACTCCACAGTTCGAAGTATAAAAAGTGGGCAACACCTCCACCCCTCCTAGTAGAATTACGGTTAATACCCTATCATGAAATCTCTTTGAGCCTTAATTGTTCTGAGGTTCTATCATCATGTGGTCATTTTGGTACTGGATATTATCTACAATCATAAACACTTGTCCATGCATTTATAAAATGTGCATTAACATATTCAAAAACAAATAGCTTATGTATAATTCACACATTAAAAACTACAATATAACATACTTTGCTATATTCTATTCATGTCATTGACTTTCATATTAAAATGTAATTATTCTTTGATTCCTATCTCATCAATCATATTGACACGCATAAATAAAACAAAATTATAATATATTAATTCCCATCAGAAGAAAAATCACTTAAATATTTTAAACTTTACTATGACAACTATAATTTAGTAAGATCAATAACATATTCCGTTTTGGTATCCATGTATTAGCCGAATTTAACAGATATTATGTCATAAAAGTTCATGTTTATATATGGTCATCCAAAAATGGTTCTCAGTCTCTGATTTATAGTAAAGTAAATATAGACAAAACATAGTTTAAATTTCTTCAAAATTGACACAGATTGGGGTATTTTTGACATATGTTCTCTATATCTTCCCAAGTAGTCGATCCAGAACTATAATTGTCCCACTGGACCTTAACTTGGTCTACCAGACGATTCCTGAGCTGTCGAACCCTACGTTCCAGTATACGTAATGGTTCGACCGATATGATTCCTTCGTCCGATACCTGTAGTTCCTTCCATCAAAGGTTATGAGATTGATCAGCTATATAATGTCCTAATACATATACATGAAATATATTATGAACTTTATGCAAGTGAGGTGGCAGTGCAAGACGATAGGTGACAGGTTCAACTCTTTCCATGACTTTAAATGGTCCAATAAGTCGGGGTGACAAATTTTCCCCTTTTCCAAATCGAATAGTGCTTTTATTTGGTTTGATGCGGATGAAAAATTGATCCCCTACTTCATACTTCCTATCATTTATGTGAGCATCAGCATAACTATTTTGTCTATCCTGTGCTTCTTTTAATTTTTGCCTAATTTGTTTTACCTTCTCCTCCATTTCTTGGATTAATTCTGGTCCTACTATCACCCGATCTTCTAATCTGTCCCAACTTAATGGTTTTCTGCAAGGTCTGCCATATAATGCTTCGAATGGAGGCATTCCGATTGTGCTGTGGTAACTGTTATTGTATGAAAATTCGACTAAAGATAAGTACTTTTCCCAGTGTGATTGCTGATCCATAACATACATCCTCAACATATCTTCAAGTACTTGATTTACCCTTTCTGTTTTCCCATCAGTTTCAGGATGATAAGCTGTCCTTAAATTTAGTTGAGTTCCTAAGGCTGACTGCATGCAAGTCTAGAATCTTGAAGTGAATCGAGAATCTATGTCTGATTAATCGGGATAAAATATACTTGCTAATTTTTATAATTACAAAACCTTTCATAAGTATTGATTGGGCTAAATATATTATAAGATTTTCGATAAGAGGTGTATTTCAGTGATTGGCTATAGCTCTGTCTCACATATTTATCGTGAAATCGTCAAATTTATGAACTTAGACCATCGTGGATGATAAAAACAGCTAAATTCACACAATCACATAAACTCAATCATATATTATGCACAAATGGTGTATGTGGAAACACACCCACACACAGATTACATTAAGATCACTCTATTAAATAGAGTTTTTGAGATCCAACTTATTCCTAATTTAGAGAGGGTGGTTGAGAGAATTTCTCAACCATCACAAACCAATCTCTCAAATATGGAATGTAAGCATTAATTCCAACATCCCCCCTTAATGATTACATTACATCAAAATAACAAAATAATCAAGCTTGTCAGTAGATGCTCCATCAAGTTGCCTCTTAACCCTCGGAAAGGTGTAGTTGGCAAGTTGGATTCCCGAGTTCCTTTCTCAACTCCCGAATCAAGGATCTCCCGAAGTCAATTACTGGACAGCATCCCAATCTGTCACATAACCTCATTAGGAAACCACTTCCACGTCTACCACTAATGAGGGATCCTTCCCTAGATCCGCAACTGCCATACTATCTGGACAACCATCCATATTGAGCCTTACTACTACTTGATCTTTAAACACTGGCATCCGACACATAGTTGAACTGCTGGTTATTTTTTAAAAAGTTTAATAGGTCCATGAAACCACAAATCAATACACTCAACATGAAAGTTATTCCCACAATTGGCAGAAGCCGACCTGTCTCATTCTCCTCGAATTCGCAGAGGTAAACTGCGCACTCCAACCCATCTGCGAAATTATGCGATTTATAGAGAAAGATGGGGAAAGTCTCTAATACCGCAGCATCCAACCTCACATTCAGCAGAGACACTGGTTCTTCTCCTGTAAACTCGAACCGACTGCAAACGGAAGCTGATCTTCGTCGATTTTGTCCAGACAATCGAGCAGCCCGTCTCCAAATGATGTACAAACACCATGGGAGTTTCCCCTGCTATCTTTGAAATTGACAGATAAGAAGAAAAGCCGCAGTTATCAGGGGTAAGTGCCCTGCTCCGTGTAAGCAAAAGGAGACAAGTCATGGAATACATACATGTCAGCCACCATTAATAGGCGCTCCTTTCAGAAACCTCTGGTTGAGCAACAAGATGTTCAGAATGGCCAACAACACGGGTTAGCGAGCTACAAGAAACAGGCAGGAAGTGAACCCTAAATAGCAATACCTGAGATGTATCCGCCATTCAATCCTACACCATATCTACGTCGAATTATCCATAGAAACTCACATTCGAGTGCCTTCTCAAGGGTCGTGCTTGCAGGCCACAATTGAGCATCCAAGGGTCAATTTCAGATGCGTTGCTTCGATGCTCAAGCCAGGCAAGTGAATGAATTCATTAGCTATTGCGGCAGACAGACTCCTGTACATGGGCTCAGACAACAAAGCCATAAGGGTATGGAGACACCGGGATTTCGCGCGGCATAGTTGTCTCAACTCTGGGTCAGGCAACGTCAAGGCTTTGCTTGTTGTCGGTGACCAAATTTTCAGTGCCCACGGTGACAAGAAGATACACCTCTGGCGCCACTCGCACTCCAATCTGACTGTCTAGAATACTCTAGGTTGCAATAGCCCAGTTAACATTTAGATGCACCTTCTCACAACACAGGTTCAGATCGTAGCAGCTCTGATACCATGATAAAAACAGCTAAATGCACACAATCATAGAAACTCAATCATATATTATGCACAAATGGTGTATGTGCAAACACACCCACACACAGATTACATTCAGATCACTCTATTAAATAGAGTTTTTGAGATCCAACTTATTCCTAATTTAGAGAGAGTGGTTGAGAGAATTTCTCAACCATCACAAACCAATCTCTCAAACATGGAATGTAAGCATTAATTCCAACAGTGGATAGGTGTGAGGGGTAAAAGGATATTTAATGCCTCACCCCTTCCTATCTTTTTTTGAGTTCAGAGCTCCCTGCCCTTAATAAAAGAGATTTTAAAATGTTTGAAAAATCCAAATCCTATTCTCATCTCGAGCTATCATTCCTTTACTTGAAATCCGAAAATAAATATCCACCTCTTTTTCATAATTTTAAACTTAATATTCCCAGTATCGGATTTGCATATAAACATATCCTATAGATAAGGTCGTGATTGAAATCCAATGGGAAGACTCTAAATGTGAGCCGTCAAAATCAAATTTGGATAGAAAGATTTTAGAAATAATTTTCTCCACCAGAGTATTTAGCTTAATAATATCATTGTATTTTAGTAGACATAAGGCGCCTTGTGTTTTCAAGGAAGTTGGTTTTTTATGTTTTGAATTAATGTAATTATTAAAGCTTTGAGTGATTTTAATGAGAGAAGCTATAATAGGTTTTAATTAAGTATAGTGAAGTATATTAGTATATATTCTCGAATGTAGGAGAACATGGGAGAATCAGGATAGCCGAGAGATTGAGAGATTTGAGAATTAATTGTAAAACTTAGATTAGGAGTTGGTTCATGATTTTGTGGATTAGAGAGGATATTTAGAGATAAAGAAGAGACTTTACAATTTTGTTGAGAAGATTATGGATATTATAGAATTATTTTCGGAAAAATCACATCAGAAAAATTTTGTCGACGCGTTTCAAACGAACGAGCTATGGATTTAAACCAGGAATTGATTGTAGAATCCTTTTGTATAAATGCAAGCCTAAAAGGCATAGTAAGAGGTTAGTTGGTTAGTCAGACAGGTTGAGAGTTAGATAGGTTTAATTGTAATCCTACGATAGGTAGGAAAATAGAAGCCATTGATGAGAAAATCAGACGAGAGAGACAGAAAGCCTCATTATGTAATCATTTGTTTATATATATATATATATATATTCAATTTCTAAACTGTGTAAGTGTGTGGTTTAAGTATTGAATGATAAATTATGTGTGAATTAGAGGTTCTGCACAGTATATGTATACAGGTGGAGTTCGGGTAGAATACAGAAAGAAGTGAGGATGAAGGGTCAGATCGCTGAATTCGATTAAAGGATCAAAGTAAATTTCAGAGTTACAGTGGTTAAGGAATACACAAAATTAAGCTCATCAGAGAGTTATGGGGAAGAACAGCGAAAGACCAGAACCTAGAAGAAATTCGAAACCACAGAAGAACATTGAAGGAACAACATAAAAAAAAAGTAAAGAGAAGGACGAAGAAATGAGGTAATGATGCACAGGAGTCATTGGATCTAAAGATCAACGAACGAGGCTAAAAGCGATGGATGACCAAGATTAAGTTGTACAACCTAAGAGAAAGAAACAAATGGCGGAGATTAAATCCAAGTACTTGCAGAAGGTGAATCGCAGGAATCACTCTAGATTGTCAGATCGTCAGATCTGGTAGTTCAACGGTGATTAGCAACCGCAACGGGGTAGGAGAGTACCGGATGCCTTGATCATGGTTGAAGATACACACTCAATTTTAATCATCGATTGCAAAAGTCAATGCTTACATCATGGTCAACTACGGTATTAGGCTTGTAATTAACCCACATGCTAGTTGAAGGGCCGCAAATCGTCAGATCAAATGGGTTTTGATCTATGACGTAGGATCACTGAGCAGCTATGCTGATTAGGGAAGACATTAACCCTCAGATTAAATATAAGATCGACGGTGGAGATTAAAGTGATAAGATTTGTGGAGAGCGGATTCAAGAAGGTTATAAGTGCAGTTATATTTTATTTGGAGTCTGGTTGTGTTATCACATATCGCATGTGAGAGGAGTCTTAGGAATGCGATGAAGTCATGTGTTGGTGTGATGTTGTTATGAAACCAGCTCAAGAAAATATAGAAAAGATAGATCAACGCCTTAGAATTCATCCTCTTCGAGGGGGGCAACCTCCTTTACATTACATAAATGAACAATTCTTGGATGATACAAATGACAAAACCTCCTTTCTATATATAGGAGTCTAAGGAGTCACAATATAACCCAGCCCGACCTAATAATAATAATATAAAGCCACAAAAATAACAATAGAGGGATTCTATGGGGCACAATAATAACAATATGGGGGCAATAGGGGCACAACAATATTAATAAGGGGGTACAACTACCATAGTAATGGGGTAATCGCTAGTATTATAGGGACCCAACATGCCCCTCTCCTTCAAAAAAAGTGTTGTCCTCAACGCTTGAGTAGTTCTGGATACTTTTGTATAAAATTCTCAGCCTCCCATGTGGAATCTTCCACAGATAAGTTTTTCCACTTGATAAGATACTCCGAAATTGATCAATTTCGTAGCTGTCGAGATCTTGTTTCTATGACTGCTTCCGATTCCAATATAGTTTTTCCTTCCTCATCAAGTTCTGGCAATATTGTTTGAACTGGGAGCTTGTCGCCTATAACCTTCTTTAAACATGAAACATGGAAAACTGGGTGCAATTGAGAAGCTGCAGGAAGCTCCAATTTGTATGTCATAGTACCAA
>APFE030008444.1:205071-289623 GCA_000404065.3 Pinus taeda | reverse complement strand
CGTCCTCTTTCTGTACCTTCTTACGAAATTTCAATCTGATGCTCATAGAGAAAGTTATGATGATTTTCCCCAGGTCACTTGTTTTGAATGTAATTCAGGATTTTGCAAAAGGACCAACTTCCTCAGATCATATCTCCGAACATATAGCGCAAAAAGCTCTGAAATTCGGACCCGAGATTTAGCGCGATGTATTCTCAAATGAGTTTTTTTTTTAACTTCTGAAACATCGCAGGAAAACGTTATAGTGAAAATGCCACGATGACTTGTTTGGAGCAACGAAACCCTAGAATCCAAAGCTCTGATACTAAATGTTATGAAACCAGCTCAAGAAAAGATAGAAAAGATAGATCAACGCCTTAGAATTCAGCCTCTTCGAGGGGGGCAACCTCCTTTACATTACATAAATGAACAATTCTTGGATGATACAAATGAAAAAACCTCCTTTCTATATATAGGAGTCTAAGGAGTCACAATATAACCCAACCGACCTAATAATAATAATATAAAGCCATAGAAATAACAATAGAGGGATTCCATGGGGCACGGTAATAACAATATGGGGGCAATAGGGGCACAACATATTAATAAGGGGTACAACTACCATAGTAATGGGGTAATCACTAGTATTATAGGGACCCAACAGATGTGATATTGCGACAATAGTTGATCTGGTAGACGAAATCAACAGTGAAAAAGGGAAATTGGATATCGCAAATCGGGAGTTCTGAATGCACATTCTATTGAGTCTTTTGAAACTCCGCAATTGCGATATATGATGAGTTGGGACATAGAGTGGGGTTTGGTTCATATGCGCGAGGTATAGAATTAACCAAGGGTGTTATAAAGGTTGAAGGGTTGAGTTATAAGGTTCCGCATTAAAGGATTAACTAAAGGTCAGACTGGGGTTAATTATTAAATCATCTCACATAAGATTTAATTAAGGGGCCTAAATATTAATCTATGAATGCTTGATTAGGCTGGTTATTGAAATTCCTGGGATAAATGAGATTATGCATTTGATATGCATACTGTGGATATTGCAGGTTTTTCCTGCGTCATTTTGGTATAAGATGAGAATTGTGATTGAAACATTTGATATTAAGGTAGCAGAAATAAATTTTGTGTGAAAATTTCCTTGAAAAGAATTTAGAACAGAGTTATGTTTTGAAAGTGTGTATATAGGTGAATGGTGATGAATGTAGGCAAGAGGAAATCAGATTCTAATATGACAAACAGTAAGCACATAGAGATAAAGTATAGCAGAATATTGGGAGAATTGCAGATGCAAGGGAACAGAGGAAAATCCATTCAAATTGCAGGTGAATGGTAGAGCAAGATTGTGCAGAGATCTTGAAGGTGAGATGATATACGTTTATTTTAATTTCATTTGAATATTAGAGAGTGTGTGGTCTTTATATTGATATACAGGAAACAACAAACCTAGAGTATGGAGTACTTAATTAGTTCCAGAGGAAAGAACCAGAGAGATGCTAAAAGATTGAGCTCAGATGAGAGAAGCTTAGTAAGGCATATGTAGCAAGAAGGAGAATTGCTACTACAGAGGTATTGTTGCAACTCACAAGAAGATTATAAGAGAAATTCCACAGAGGATGTGGGTAGAATTGCTAAGTAATGAATGAAGTTGATAAGACTTTCTAAGTGAAAGAAGAGGGGGTCAGAACCAAGTATTTCATTGTGATTGAAATACAACAAGGCAGTTGTGTTCTCAGAAGATGCAGATGAGTTGAAGCCTAGAAGGAGCAGGGAGAAGTGCTCAAAAGAGGTTCTAGAGATAAAGAACCAGGGGCTTGCCAAAAGACCAAGTACAGAGGAAAGCTTGGTGAGGGAAGTGGCAACAGAGAGGACTTGTTGTTGCAGAGGCTTTAATATAGCTCATAGTGAGTGAGTGAGGAACTCATAGAGATGGAGGAGAAAATGACTACTAATAGTCATAATAGAGGTTCTGAGGAAGACCACAGCAGAAGAAAAGTGAAGAAGTTGGATGCCAAGACAAATGGTAAGAGAATGAGTCAAGAGGAATTTGACAAGGAAATTGCAGAGATGAAAGAACAACTCGATGCATTAAGAAGGATACTAGAGGAAAGCCAAATATTAGGTTGGGTATTAAAGAAGAAGCCAATGAAGTGGCATAAGCTACAAAGAAGACTACAATAGAGGCAAGTAAAGTGGCTAAATGAAAAAGCTCAGAGAAGCTGAGTTGGAAATGGAAGTTTCCATTTGTGAACTAGAACAGGGTGAAGTTCTGGGTGAAGATGAAGAATGAAGATCAGTGAACTATTGGGATAGTTTAGAGAAACATATTGAAATGTTACCAAAAGAAGAAGAGACATTGAGACGTTATGTTTTTAATTATAATGATTGTTTTGTGAGTGCAGGTTTTGCAAAGGATTGACCTCTTTATGAAGTTGTCATAAAACTTGATAAAAATTACTAGAGTTCAGAGGAGAACTTGGATCGACATACTAATGTACTGATAGAGGATGAAGAGTACCTTTCAGAGGATAAGTATTCTAGAGCAGAGTATGATGAAGAATGCCTCTTAAATGAAGAAAACATTGAATTGTTGTAGCAGAAATAAATTATTGATGATTTGATATTTGGAACTATTACAAAATAAGGACAATTCCTTGTGGAAGAAGGAGATGAAAATCAGCCTCAAAAGCTGATATGTGAAACGTTAGTTGAGGATATTGAGCCATAAATTTTTCAAACTCATAATTGTTGTGTGAATACAGGGATTATAAGTGTTGAATAAAAACTTATTTCTGTGGAGATGAATGAGACAAAATTGTCTATGGAAGGCAGTCCGATTGAATTGTTGGGCAATAGTGACCATGTAAAGGATGAAGCTAGAAATGAATAGCATTGTGATAAAACACTTTATAAATGTAAAGAGAAAATTGAATTCCTGGAGAATTTTCTAGGAGAACGTGGCAATAGAAAAGAAGTGGTACAACAGTACTTAACAGTAGCAGAGGGTCTCTAAAATACATAGAAACAGAAGAGTGTTTTGGTTCACAAACCAATAGTTTGTTTACAGGAGCAATGCATAAAATGACTGAGTGTGATGTTGTGAACGAAGAAATTGAACAAAAGTTATTTGGAGATGAAATGGAAGTTCAGAAGCAACTAGAGGGTAAGGATTTATGGGTGGTCGTAAGGAACCAACAACTACGAAGTGAAGGTAAGCAATAGAATATTAAAGACAAATTTAAAGAAGAGACTATGTTAGTTGAAAACATAGTAAAGGATCATCATTCCATCATGATGATAGGCACAGTGGAGATAACTAGGGAAGCTGTTGAGGTAGTCAATAAAGAAGAAGGACTAAACTCTCATCAAAGAATTAGTAAATGGGAGACAAAATTGGAGATACTAGAGAAATGGCTAAAAGCACCAATAGAGAAGAAAGAACCTGATGAAAATTGCAAAGGGTATGCAAGAGAGGAAGATGAAAGAGTCTAGCAAAGATGTGAGTTGGACATAGAAATTGAATTGATGATGGATTTGATGAGAAAATAGTCTCAAAGGGAGAACACAACAGAAAGAAAGCAAAGAAGCAACAGGAAAAAGACAACATCAGACTGTGAAAGAATAGCTAGTGGGGAAATGCAGCGTAAAGTGTGGAGACCTGGAGAACAAAAACAAACAACAACATCAACCAAGGACAGACTACACAACAAAGTAGGGGATCCAAGAGGATACAAATCAGAAGCATATGATCAGGAGATCATGATTATTTTCAACCTTAAGAGTATGGTGTAGGAGCATTAGGCGCAATAATATCATTGTATCTTAGTAGACATAGGAGTTCTTGTGTTTTAAAGGAAGTTGGTTTCCTATGTTTTGAATTAATGTAATTATTATGGTTTGAGTGATTTTAATGAGAGAAGCTAGAATAGAGATTTAATTAAGTATAGTGAGGCATATTAATAATTATTCTCGAATGTAGGAGAACATGGGAGAATCAGGATAGTTGAGAGATTGAGAGACTTGAGAATTCATTATAAAACTTAGTTTAGGAGTTAGTTTATGATTTTGTCGATTGGAGAGAATCCTTAGAGATAAGGAAGAGATTTTAGGATTTTGTTGAGAAAATTATGGATCTAAAATAGGAATTGGTTGTATAATCCTTTTGTATAAATGTAAGTCTAAAAGGCATAGTCATAGGTTAGCTAGTTAATCAGTCACGTCAAGAGTTAGATAGGTTTGATCGTAAGCCTACGACAGGTAGGAAGACAGAAGCCACTTATGAGAAAATCAGGCTAGAGAGGCAAAGAGTCTCATTATGTAACCATTTGTTTATATATATATATATATAGAGAGAGAGAGAGAGAGAGAGATTCAATTCCTAAACTATGTAAGTGAGTGGTTTGAGTATTGAATGATAAATTATGTGTGAATTAGAGGTTCTGCACAATATATGTATACAGGTGGAGTTTAGGCAGAATACAGAAATAAGTGAGGATAAAGGGTCAGATCGTTGAATCCAATTGAAGGCTTAAAGTAAAGTTCAAAGAAACAATGGTTAAGGAATACACAGAGTTAAGATCAGGAGAGAGTTATGGGGAAGAACAATGAAGGACCAGAACCTGGAATAAAGCCGAAATCACAAAAGAACATTGAAGGAATGACATAAAAACAAAGTAAAGAAAAGCATAAAGAAATGAGGTAACGATGCATAAGAGTCGTTGGATCTAAAGATCAATGAACGAGGCTGAAAGCGATGGGCGACTAAGATTAAGTTGTACAACCTAAGAGAAAGAAACAAACGACGGAGATTAAATCCAAGTACTTGCGGAAGGTGAATCACGGGAATCGATCTAGATTATTAGATCGACAGATCTGGTAGTTCGACGATGATTAGCAACTGCAATGGGGTAGGAGAGTACATGATACCTCGATTGTGGTTGAAGGCACACCCTCAATTTTAACTGACGATCGCAAAAGTCAATGCTTACATCACAGTTAACTATGGTATTAGGCTTGTAATTAATCCTTGTGCTAGTTGAAGGGCCGCAGACCGTCGGATCAAATGGGTTTTGATCTATAGCGCAAGATCACTGAGCAACTCTGTTGATCGGGGAAGACATCAACCATCAGATTAATGATAAGATCGACGGTGGAGATTGAAGTGATAAGATTTGTGGAGAGCGGACCCAAGATGGTTATAAGCACGGTTCTATTTTATTTGAAGTCCGGTTGTGTTATCGCATATTGCATGCAAGAGGAGTCTTAGTAATGTGATGAAGTCACATGTAGGTGTGATGCGATATTGCGACAACCGTTGATCTGGTGGACGAAATCAACGGTGGAAAAGGGCAATCACATGTCGCAAATCGAGAGTTCTAATGCACATTCTATTGAGTCATTTAAAACTCCGCGATGCGATTTATGATAAGTTGACACATAAAATGGTGTTTAGTTCATATGCGCGAGTATAGAGTTAACCAAAAATATTATAAAAGTTGAAGGGTTAAATTATAAAATTCCGCATCAAAAAATTAACTAAGAATCAAACTGAGGTTAGTTATTAAATCGTTCCACATGAGATTTAACTAAAATACCTTAAACCTTAATCTATGAATGCTTGATTGAACCATTCATTGAAATTCATAAAATAAATGAAATTATGCATTTTATATGCATATTATGGGAATCGGATGTTTCTCCTACGAAAAATGCTAATAAAAAAAGCTAATCAAAACTCTAGATGCTTTATTGAAGATGTGACGAGTCTTCAAAGGCTTTTAGACTTTACGTTAATTAGAGAGTAAAATGTTCCACGCGGCAGAGTCCTTTAATGTCGTGAACATATGAATTCCTTTAATCTACCTAAAACCCTTTATACCTTTCCAATTCATTTATGTTCCCCATTCCATGTACGTAGAGAATAAATATGGTCAAAGAGGATTTCCCCATTGGCCATCCTGTAAGCTTTTATATAGTTGTTCCTTGCTATTATTGAATGTGACTACTAAATGTACCGTATAATATTTACTATATCCGTGCATGCTCTATATTCAATTGTATTTGCTGTTATTAGGTTATGCAATAATTAAATACCTTCATTTGGGTTAAGCATACCATCTTTCAATCGCGATTAATTGAATTGATACGAATTATATCAATTCAAACGTTTTAAAACATGCTCTCTTTTTTTTAACCCTTGGCTCTTTTATTTATATATATATATATATATATAAATATAATATTTCTTCAACTTAGAAATTTTTTTAATAGTTAAATTTTATCTAAAATTTATTAAGATTACTGATTATGATTATTTTATAGTTAAAGTTAAAATTTTAAAATTTTAAAAGTTATTAAGAACTATAGAGTTTGAAAAAATAACATATAGCTCGTTTAATATCAATAACTTTTTGAATTAAGATATAAATTATTGTAATGATGTTTTTTATTTTTGTAACTTTTTAAAAATAACATTCATTTAAGAATGTTTTTAATTAAATTTTAAGTAATTTTTTAAAAATTTCATTAAAAAAATCAATTTTGTTATAAATTAATTATCACTCTTATTCTTATGCTAAATATTATTTAAGAAATATTCATTAATAAAAATCAATAAATATTTTATCAAGATAAAATTTATTAACTTATTGTTATAAATTAATTATCACTCTTATTCTTATGCTAAATATTATTTAAGAAATATTCATTAACAAAAATCAATAAATATTTTATCAAGATAAAATTTATTAACTTATATTAAGTTATTTTTTTTAAATCCTCTTATATTTATATCTTTGTTATGATTAGGCTTAAATGTTCTGGAATATTTTTAATAACATTTTTTAATAAAATTTCCATTATAAGAGTTTAGATGTTTAGGAGAGGATTTCAATCATTGCAATGATTAATTGAGATTTATTATTTTTGGATAAAAAGTTTTTTCATATTTCCAAATAAATTTAATTTGAAAAAAGCATTGACTCAAATTTAAAAACAAATTTAATCTCGAATAAGAATTGTCTCATATATATGGCAAACTAACTTATAGATGAAATGACTTTTTTCACAAAATTTGCCTATATAATTTCAAGCAAGATTGTAATTTTTTCTTGTTTAAAATATATTTTTAAATGTATAAATGGATTTAGCACATTCAAAGACCTTAGGGGCACTAGAATTTCACATATTAAACAACTTAGACTAGAGTTTTCAAAAATTTCTCTTGAATTTTGGTTGAAATAAAAAGAAAAAATGCCATGAAATGGTAATTTCCTCTATTAGTTAGACTACACATATATAGAGAAATAATAATCCAAATTATACATTAAATTTGCGTAGAACATATGTTTTTGTTTGTTAAGTTTTGTGAGTCCTGGTATGACCAACACTTAACCTTTAGGTTGAAAAACATTATTTCATCAAAATTACTTCAAATCACACCAAACCTCATTTATATCAGATTTTTTATCCATTATATTTGAAACCAATAAACTTTACATTAATAAATCACTTATATAGAACATAATTAAAAATAAAATAATTAATTTTATATTATAATAATTTTTTAATAAATATGAATTAATTTATATGTAACCAATGTTTATTTTATTTTATTTAAAATAAATTATTAACTTGTAAGTCATATCACATAAATATTAATTTTAGTTTTAATGGATCAAAATTTCAATATTTTGAATAATTTAATTAGTATTATGTAATCCATATTTCTTTCGAGATGGTTTATCCAAGGCTTTTTAAACTCAAGCCGTCTTACTTAATTGTGTATTTTTATCTAAATCAAGTTCATTTAAATTATTATTTTTCTCACAAATTTTGAATGAGTATTATGCCTAATGAAGTAACGAGAACATGTTCTTTTCCTTCGTTAGGGTCTCTTTTATTTGAAAGGGTTTTCTCAACATATAGGACGTTATTTTTAATTTTCAAATTATTTGTATAAAATAAGTTATTAATTTATTATCTATATTTCAAAATTTGTTTATCGCAATTAGAGACATAAGTTAATAATTTACTTGATGTAAATAATTTCAGAGATGATATTTTGTAAATGGATTACAAAATTAGTTAATATTTGAAATATAGTTTTATCTTAAATATAAATTAGGGTAGAGTTTTTGTAATTGTTGATCCATAATTTGACTTCTCACTCTAAAAGAAGTTTTTATAATAAAAAAATGATCTTTCTCCATATTTATACATATAGAGTTAAGTTTGACATATGATGGTTTAATTATTAAGTATTAGTTATAAATATAATTATTAATTTTATGTTTTTAATTTTAATTTTATTTTTATATAATTTGACCAAACCAAAGTGTTTTATTGACAATTATAATTACTAATTTATTTTATTTCTATTTTTAGTTAATTTGGCTAATCAAAATGTATCACAGGACATTACATTTCAACATCTCTAACATATTTGGATGGAGAGAGTCTCAATGCATGAATCATGTAACAATATTTATAATTGTGGAGATTCACCCTCACTTTACCATTTAAATTCTTAGCTTGTAAATATCTCTTATTACAATATGACATGTGTTGATATGACATTTCCTTTAATTAATTAGTTCAAGATAAATTAATTAAAAGAGCATAATTAACTTGGAAATAACTTTTAACAATTGATTTATCAATACTACTATGAATATTCTAACCTATTCCATCAAGGTTAAATCTCCACCATCAATTACTAATCCCCTGATGGCAGTGGACAAACATTGGGATGATGGTCCTTGGGGTTTTCCCCTCTACCATGTGACACACATGCTCATCTTAAATAGTGGCTCCATCATTAAGTCCTCACGATGGAAGGTGAATCCAGAAGGTACTTTGGTTATGCTAAGAGGGAAGGAAGATTTCATTGTGTGGTTAGAAGTTTGGGGAATGAATTTTGGGAATGGGGAGAATTGCAGTGAATGTGACTAGGTTCTTATATGGGTGTTGGATTTGTTGGTGTAACACAACAGAAGGCCACGTCATAGTGTTTTTGATGGAGTCTAACTCGCAAACAAGTATTTGGGACCCTAGAAAGATATTGGCTTCTAGCGTAGCATCTGACTCGTAGATTTGTCGCCCTTGGCCAATTCAAAATTTTTTGTTCACGACGACTTTCACCTCAATCTTTGAGAAGTTAATCTTGGTGTATTGTTTCTCTCAGTCTAGAAGGTCTGTTGTTTATCCCCCACACAATATTTAGGAGTTGTGTGAAGGGGACCCTTCCCAATTCCGGTGTTTGTGCTTGAAATTCTTAAAAGCCCATCATTGTGTCTGTATTCTTAATTAAAGTCCTCGGTTTCATAATTCTGGCTTTGTTTGGTGCTTTTGCTTTCAAACACCTTCTGTGGCCACCTATGTCTTTGAGTCATAAAAAGGGTGCTCATTCCTCCCTTAAGTGTCTTCAATCATTTGAATTGGTGTTGTTCCGTGGTCGATGTCTTAGGGGTTTGTTCTGAGAACACCTGGGTCGTAGGAGTTTGGACTTGTGGTTTTGTGGGCTTTCGGGACGAGATTCTTCTCGGAATTTGCTTGTCTTCGGGGAAGTTCCTCTTAGCCTGTTTTGTTCCTACCTCGGTGTGTTTTTTGGCATTCCCAAACTTTGCAAGTATTATTTCATTTTTGGTGTTTGGGATCGATTCTATTTTGGAAGAAGTCTTGAGGGGTGATTGTAGACCCGGTTGCTTAGTCTTTCCACTCTGAATATAATTCCCCACCAAAGAGGGCTGCCTCGCCGTGGGGGTGATCATACATTCAATGTGGGTCTTCCATTTCATAGCCATAACTCTTCTTCAGGAAACTCAACAAGTTTGGAATGAGAGGGAAAAGTGCCTCACACTTCTGATCACTCTCTAGGTTGTATAGGTTCTCCAACTTCTTTGGAGTCCCTAGCAGAGTAGCTAAGAGGTGTTTAGGTCAATATGGATATCCTCCGCACTCATAGTTATGAAGACCACAATGAATTGGTTGCATATATAAATGATACATTTCATCCAGAACAAAATATTGGAACAATTGGACAACCTCCGATAGAGCCACTACAGAACGAGTGACTAGCTCTGCAACTTGGAAGCTCGGGTTGAACACATTGATTTCCATATGCATGAATGTGTTGGCTATTTTGTAGCCCCACTGTACTCCCTCCAATCCCCCCCTTGAAATTTTGTAGTTAGTTTTTGTGATTTTTTCCCTCCCTTAAGTAATGTATGGCTTGTAAGTCTAGCATAAATAATATATGAAAAAAGGTTATCTGTGGTATCCTTCGGCCTCCAAATCCGAAAAGTTTGGTCTGAATGAGGAAAAAGTGGTTGTGGGGATATCTTTTGTAATCCTTGTTTTTTCTAGAATTCTAATGAAAGCAATTTCAGTGACAAAAAAAAACATAATAATTACTAATAATTAAATTAAAGTTGTGGGAGACCTATTTTGAAATAAACAGTCCTATCAGTGTAATTATAGAATGAAGCAAGAATACAAAGATAATGAATAATATAATTTAATTATTAACTAAATAGATAATTACATTGATGGGCATGTCTATTTTGGAACAACGCTTCCAAAATATTAACTTAATTATTATTGGGTGGATGATAGGGATTTCAACTCCACAAAATATTTTTGAATATTCTTAATAGTATTCATAAATACAAAGGTTGAAATTTATCTCCAAAATATGTATGGCATTTTCACCCTAATTAAATTTCTTAGTTGAGAAAAATGCCATGTGAGCAAGTGTCACACCAAATGAATTATGGTTTTTGGCCCATGTGGTATTGATAAACCATGGTATTAACACATGATATTGTAATAATGCCTATTTACAAATTAAGAATCTCTATGGTTAAGAATCCTTTTACATGTATTTTTTTATAATTAATAATAATAATAATATTTTAAAATAAAGTTATTATTTATTTTTTTATGATTTTTTTAATTATAACAACTTCAAATCTATTATGAAAATAGTGATTTGATTTTTATAATAAATTCATATCCTGTATTTAATTAACATTAAGATTTGCTAATTACAATATATATTAAATGAAAAAAAAAGATTCATGTGATAAACAATATAATGTGCCCATGGGGTTCTTTAGATTGACAGTGAATGAGTGCATTGTTAAGGCACTTATTGTGATAGGTCAGATTCCGGGTGGATGTTTACCTACCAAAAAAAGATAAACAATATAATATTTTCTATTCTCCAAATTATTTCATTTCATATTAGTTTTCATATTAATTTGCTTCTACCAAGGATTTTTGCCCTTTTCCCGAAATAAGTTCAAATTATATATTAAAAAAAATCAGTCAGTTTAGTAGTAAGCCATACAAGGAGATGTTAAAACTATTGACAAACAATTTCAAAGTAGCATTTTTATATCACCCTGCATACGTATACATTAATTCTTTGAAAATTTATAAAGATCAAGGAGATATTAAAATTTCAAAGTAGCATTTTTATATCACCTGCACAGATATGCATTAATTCTTTGAAAATTTCTAAAGATCGATACACCGCTATCCTTGTTGGAGATTAGCGCTATTCACAAATTAAATTCCCTCCACAATATCATAAATTGTAGAGATAATTTTCGTGGAATGCACCTTCCTGGTTGTCTAAAGGAAACGAATAAAAATAAAAAAGAATAGAATATTCCTTTGTAGAGAGAAGGATGACGATTATTGGAAATGACTTTTCACGTTTAACTATAAGAATGTCTATTACCACCAAAAATACCAAGGATTAGGATTAGGATTTGGATTACCTTCTAAGAACAACTTGCAACCTTGGCACCTCAAGAAATATCTTATATAAAAAAGAAAAAGAAAAACTATTTCAGAACTAGCTATAAGAAAATTAGTTCCCCAATTTGGCTAACAAACTTAACTACATTGCAAAGGCATTAAGAAGCTAGTACACGGACAACATTTCAAAATTCGCTCCCAGAATATTTGTCACGTAATTGGCTAACAAAATTAACTATATATTTGGAGTAGTTTGAGACAAGAGACTTAACTATATAGTAAAGAGTAGTTTGATATAAGAAAGTTAACTATATTGTGAAGTAGATTGAGATAAGTGAACGACAAATTATGAAGCTAGTACATGGAACAATATTTCAAAAATAGCTATAGGAAAATTTGTTACATATTTTTCCAACAAAATTAATTATATTTGGAGTAGTTTGAGATAAGTAAGGTGTTATGAAGCTTATACACGTAAGACCGTTGTACTATAAGTGAAGAGGAGTAATTTGAGATAAGGATGAGGTGTTATGAAATTTATATATGGTAAGAAAGTTGTATTATAAGTGAAAGGGGATTAGGAAAAGATAGAAAAATATGGAGTTGTCTATAATGCTATTTTTTGGAGATTGTGGTGATGTGGCGGAAGAAATGAGGTTAAATCTTAATTTTTAGCAGTTAAAATGGTTTTTTAATTGCATATTTGGATTTAGCACCCTGGAAAACCTCTGGGACCTTTTGATTGTGCAAAAACTAGCTATCAAACTGGTTTTTTAATTGCATATTTGGATTTAGCACCCTGGAAAACCTCTGGGACCTTTTGATTGTGCAAAAACTAGCTATCAAACTTGGGATTCCAATAAATTGCTGCCCGATTTTGACTGGAAAAACCCGCTGAAAAGACTTTCAAAAAATCTCATTATAAACAACTGCGAAAAATATATCTAACCAAATATTTAGAAAATAAAAAATAAATAAATATTTTTTAAAATACAAATACAAAATTTAGTAACATAATTGTAAATACATAAAATAAACTTAATGATAACATGAATGTAAATATAAAAAAAATCAATATATATATAAGTTATTGCTGAGCAGCATAAATAATATTTAATATATTAATACAAAATTTAGTAACGTGAGCTCATAAATATATATGACAGTCAATTTGTATTAGTTGTTGCCCACGATTCTCCACTAAACATTTGGGGAAAGGGAAAAAAATTATAGAATAAGTAAAAATAAAATCCTTACTTCTCTTAATGTATGGATGATGACACTCTTATATCTGATTATTGTTTTAAAAAAGCAAAAAAAATTATTATCCAAAGATTTTATATTGTTTTAGTTTTCATGAAGGATGGGTCTGTGATACAAAAGATTTTTATTTCCAAGTCAAAAATGTTTTTTTATCGGACTTAAAGGGTTTTCATTTAGAAAGAGAATTGGTTCCCTAATTGAATGTAATTATTTTATTATTTTATTTCTTATGGATGATGACATTCTTATATTTAATTATTGTTTTAAAAATGCAAAAAATTATTATTAAAAGACTCTACATTGTTTTAGTTTTCATGACTAGTTTTCATTTTTTATGATGGGTTTGTGATACAAAAGCATTTCATTTCCAAGTCAAAAATGTATTTTGACTAGACTTAAAAGGTTTTCATTTACCTAAGGGAATTGGTTTCCTAATTGAATGTAATTATTTAATTATTCTATTTCTTATGTTTTTAAAATGTTTTAGATAAATATGTGTTTAAAAATACAATTGTAATGGAATGTATTCTTTTGAAGAGATTTTCCGAATATTGAGAGAATTATATATATTTTGGATTAGTTAAATTTTTTGAGAAAAATATAGATCTAGAAGATCTAGCTTAAGTGAAAAAATAATAGATCTCAAACCAAAATTCAGTTCTAGATCTTTTTGTTTAAATAGAATCAATTTCATCAAATTAATGGCCAAGTGTATAAAAAAGATTCAAGAAGTTTTCAAGGCCAAGTAGGGCCAAAAGGATGAGAGAGGGCCGAATGATATATTCTAAACCATGGAGGTCATTTGTAATTTATTGCATATAATATATGAAAACTATGTTTTGAGTGTATGGATTCAGAGTGTGAGCCATTGTTACTAATTGCCAACCTATTATGTGTATATGCTTAGTTATTGTGTTAAAGCTAAGGAGGGATCCCATATTCATATACATTGTTTGCAGGACCAAAGTAGCACATAGGAAGTGTGAAGATTACAAAGAGGATCAAAGGATTTGTTACAGTTGAAGCAAGAACCCTTTTCACAATGGAAGGAGCGAGATTGTCCATCATTACTCAATTTTATGATCAATAATTATGAGTTAATCAAAATAACAGACTAGCCAGAAGCAATTGAATCAAGCTAGAGGTGGAAGCAAAGCACAAAGGGGTCGAATGCAGAGGAGTGTGCAAAACTTGGTCGTTTATGAGGGAGTCCCGACAAAATTTCGTCAATTGACAACATCGGGTCGGAATAAGGTCTTTCCCAAAAGTCTAGAATTGCCAACATTGCAAAGAGCCAACGTTGGGTTATCAAGAGAACAATTGGATGAGTATGACAGTCTACAGAGACAAAGTTTCGTTACCTAGAACAAAAATGCCCCAGCAGTTTCCATAAAGGTGTTTACCATCGAGTCTCGCATTTGAAAGTGGCCTAGAATATTCAATAGTGGGCTGGATATTTATGTTGTGGGTTTCCCTTGGAGATTCTCTCTAGGCAGGCTCTTGTGAATACCTTCTCATTCCATTGGGTTACAGTGAGTGGGCTAGAGTTGATATGGAGGACTTGAGTAGAACCCATCCGGAGGTCTCTAACTGGTGGCGTTGGTAGATATATTTTACATGGAGTCAATCATGAAATAGGGAGCTAACGTGGTATGTGGTTCAACTGTGCAATAGACAGTGGAACAATGGTAGTATTTGAGTACGTGGAGCATTCTGTGAAGCAGTGGGCCACCTTGGAATACTTTAGCAGGAGGATTGAAGAACAAGCAATTAAGAAAAGGTCGGCCATTGGGAAACTAGGCCTTTGTGCATAAGATCGCAAGGCGATGTTGTATGATGGAATGTAGAAGAGCCTAATAATGCAAGTTAAAACGGAAGAAGCTCCACTGCCGGAAGGTTGAATAAGAGGGCCGAGTTATGTAAAAGGGTATTGTTGTTTTTTTTACAAAGGATATAACCCTTTCGGGTCATCCCATTGATTACTTAAAGCCTCCCATGTTGATTGATATGCATATATAAAGGATTTATGTCCCATAAGGTGCTTGAACACAATGTTGAGAGAAATGCGATAAAGAGAAAGTATGGGATTGTGGGTTGAGTGGCTCTAATAGTCATAAAAAATTAGAACAACGTGGACTCCTTGCAATAATGAAATTTTGCAGTAATAGTTATATCTAAGAGTGTCATCATGCATGGATGAAGTATATATATAATTGAAATTTGATAATTTATTTCCCACTGATTTTGCTTGACCAAATAATTTTTCTCAATCTAAGAAAAACAACAACACTTTCCACATTTCCAGCAAAAGTGAATATGAAAATTTTGAAAAATGATAAATAATATAATATAATTATTGATTGCACCAAAAAGGCTCTTTACACTTATGTATGGGGAGATGTTGTAATGAAATGTTAGATTAATTAGATTAATGAAATGTTAAATTTTCTACAAATCCAGCTTTGATACCATGTAGAAATTTTCTACAAATCCAGCTCTGATACCATGTAGAAAATTTGTGTAGGTTAACCTGATAATGCAATATAAATAAAAACAGAATACTATGACCTACTTCTACTATCAATTTGGGGAAGCTTAAAGATCGAGCTGAACTATATAACTAGAAGAAGAAGAATCAATGGCACAATACACATGAAAATACTTTGGGGAAAGCCTCAACAAAAAACCCCACATTATAGTATTATCATACATGGTGAAAATACATAGGAATTATAGAAAGACGTAGCTCTTACAACTAACCAACACTTAGTACAATCCTCACAGATGCTCACAAAAAATCTTGGCTTGTCTCCAACCTTTCTCTTTTCCCTCTAAGCTCTTATTTCCTTGCGTTGTTCCTTGTGGATGATTCCCGTGTTATCAAGTGGAAAACCCATCTACCAAGTGGATGATCACCTTCCAAAACTGTGCAATCCTCAAGGATTAAATCCTTGATTGCATGCATGACTTTTCTCCATGAGAAAATACATGCAACTGATAGTACGTTATCCTTGACTTTAATCTCAACTGAGTGTTTCTCAAAATAGAAATGCATAACTTTCTGATGAGTCAATCTTCAGTTAACTGGAGTAGCACAAGTTGAGTGCATGCATGCATCAACTGACAGTTCACTCACTATTAGTTCCTCAAACAGTTTGGAACTAATTTAACTGGACTTAACTAAGTAAACTGAGTTAACTAATTACAACTCAAATATAACTCAATCTTATTTCCTTAATTTAAGGGATAACTCTTGCATGACTTCAAAAAGACTTCAAACTTGAATTTATCTAACTAATTAATTTAAAATAAATTAATTAATTATTTCCAAGTAGCTGTTGAGACTAAATTAGATTTTAATTCACAATTAAATTCAAGGACAAATTAAATTGGAATATTCTTGTTGCCACATTTCAACACTCCCTCACAACAAGAAAGGGATTATTTGCCACCCCGATCTTATCTCTATGGAACTCGAATTTACACTTTGACAATGCCTTTGTCAAAATGTCAGCATCTTGCTCCTCTGTCGAAATATACTGCAGGAACATGATTCTCCCGACCTATGAAAAGCCACGAGAAGCAAGTCTTTCCTTATGCTTCTCCACACTACCATCAGTAGATTTGTTTACCTTATAAAGCCAACGAGAACTCACAACTAAATTGTTCTCTGGTCTTGAAACCATGTCCCAAACATTGTTATGAACTATGGAGTCATACTCCTCCACCATAGCATCAACCCAAATCAGTTGCTGCACTGCTTCCTCAAAGGAAGATGGCTCAGTCTCAACACATTCCCTAGCAAGGGCCATGTATCTAGTGTACCTCTCAGGTGACCTCCTCTGTCTGTGCTGAGAATATGGTGCTCCCACATTCTCTCTCGTATCCTCCAAAAAAAAGTTGGCTTCTCTTGTGTGCTTCCGTCCAACTTTGGAAGACTCTGCTTGAGTGGGTGTCTCCACTCCTGGAACCTCTGCATGCGGCTGCTCTGCATCAGTAGGAGGCTCCTCCTCCTTAGGAACCAATAGTTCCTCCACAACCTATAGTTGGAGCTCCCTCTGAAGGGAAACTCACATGGCCTTCTGCTCATCAAACTTGATATCTCTATGAACCATTGTCCTCCAACTGGTAGGCAAGTACATCCGATAGTTGTGAGGTGTATGAGTGTACCCCACAAATATCCCCAACTCTGCTGTCGGCTCAAGCTTCTTCTATGCATCCTTTGTCACATGGAAATATACCGATGAGCTAAAGACCCTGAAGTGACCCACATTTGGTTTCTTATTGGAGAGAATGCAATGCGGGATACTATTATGCAAATAGGCCACTATGTTGCATGCCTTAGCCCACAAGTGAAGTGGTAGGACTTGGTCATGCAACATTGCCCATGCTGCCCCTACAATAGTTATGTTCTTCCTCTCGACCACCCCATTCTACTGTGGGTTATGAGGTGTCATCAACTCTCTTTTAATTCCTTCCACTGCACAAAAGTCCTTAAACTCCTGAGAGACATATTCTCCACCAGTGTCGCTTCTCAAGGCCTTGATCTTCTTCCTTGAATCTTTCTCGACCAAAGCTTTGAACTCACAAAACTTTGTGAAAGTTTGGTCCTTCTTCTACATGAAATAAATCCAGCATTTACGAGAATAGTCATTAATGAAAATCACATAATACCTTTTCTTCGTTGTGCATAACGTCGAGAATGGTCCACACACATCAGTATGAACTCGCTCTAATATAGCCTTTTCTCGACTGTCTCGATCATGAAAGGAAGACTTGGTGTACTTTCCCAAGTTACAACCTTTGCATGTGTCAACTTTCTCAATTTTACCTTTGGGAAGTCTTATAGATATCTACTGCATTATATTCAAGGCCCCATGATGCAAATGACCCAACCACCTGTGCCACAACTCGCCAATGTCTTGGTTTTGCACCATTTTTGCTTTCGTACTCAATTCTGCACAATCATATACCTCTATTTTATAGAAATTCTTCACCCGAATCCCTATCCTCTTGGTCTGACCCATGGCTATGTGTCTTAGGAACACCTTTCCTTTAATGAAGACAACATCATAGCCTTTGTCCTCCAACATCGTGATTGATACCAAGTTGTTCTCCAGTCTAGGCACATACATCACATCTGTCAAGGTGAGAGGAGCTCTATGCTCCCTTTAAAAAGCAAATGTGCCCACTTCTAAAACATTATACCTTCCATCATCACCCATCTCTACGCGCATCTTACGGTCTTTCTCCTCCAAGGCATTGAATAATTTTTTTATCACCGGTCACGTGGAATGAGGCTCCACTGTCAAGATACCATACAAAAGCCATCATTGATGACACCATGCATGCGATGAGGGTAAAGTCCATTTCGAACTGAGAGGCTAATGCCTCACCTTCCAATCCTTCCGAGTATCCCTTCTTGGACTTCTTTGATGCGAAATTAGTTGCATAATGTCTCATCTTGTGACAAAGCATCTTACTTTAGTCATGTCACCATTTTTCCCTCCATGAGAAGAATTCGATTTGCAATGGGAAGCCTTCCCCTTCTCTTTTCTTGCCTTACTTGCCAAGGCCATATTTTCTTCATTGTCATTCTCGGATGAAGAACCATCTTCTGTGCTCCTCTTGATCTCCTCTTGCATAAGATCTGACCACAGTCATTCCCAATCCGACAATTTCTCCCTTCCATTCACAGAGTCCTAGTAGCTATTCCAACTCTTTGGAAGGCCAAGGAGAGCGAGGCTCACCATATCATCATCTGCAATAGTTTTTCCCACACTGTCAAGCTCATCTTTGCAGGTGGTGAGATTGTTTAGATATGTGGAAATAATATCGCCCTTCTCCATCTTGATCTTTCAAATCTTATCCTTGAGCGCCAATTTCCTCTGGTCACTATTGTTCTGGTAGAGGTCCTTCAATGTCTTCCACATTGAAAATGGAGTATCCTTCGCATGGAGACTCGAGACAATATGGTCTCGTATCCGTCTCGAATTCGCCACACACTTCTTCCACTCAGCCAAATCTTGTGCATTAGTTGAAGTTGGCTTTGGGATTTCTTGATCAATGAATTACTTCAAGCCATTGTCTTCTAATACATCCTCCATTCTATCTTTCCATGCTATGTAATTCAAGCTACCTTCCAAGGCATACTCGAGTCTCAAGCCATCGAATGCCATTGGCCAACCTTGAAGTGTGATATGAATTTGATTTTCACCTACAGCCTCGAACTTCAAACATAGAATTATCTTCTCATTATACTATTCACAGCTCTGATACCATGTAGACAAATTCTACAAATCAACTCTGATACCATGTAGAAAATTTCTATAATTCGAGCTCTGATACCATGTAGAAAATCTGTGTAGGTTAACCTGATAATGCAATATAAATCAAAGGAGAATACTATAGCCCACTTCTACTATCAATTTGTAGAAGCTTACAGATCGAGTTGAACAATATAAACAGAAGAATAAGAATCAATGGAACAAGACACATTAAAATACTTTGGGGAAAGCCTCAGCTAAAAACCCCACACTATTTTATTATCATACATGGCGGAAATACATAGGAATTATACAAAGCCTGAGCTCTCACAGCTAGGCAGCTCTCAGTACAATCCCAACAGATGCTCACAGGCAATCTTGGCTTCTCTCCATCCTTCCTCTCTGCCCTCCAAGCTCCTATTTCCTTGCACTATTCCTTGTGGATGATTCCTCAGTTATCAAGTGGAAAACCCACCTACCAAGTGGATGATCACCTTCCAAAACTGCGCAATCCTCAAGGATCAAATCCTTGATTGCATCCATGAGTTTTCTCTATGAGAAAACACATACAACTGATACTACACTGTTCTTGACTTTAATCTCAACTCGGTCTTTCTCAGAATAGACATGCATGAATTTATGATGAGGGAATCTTTAGTTAACTGGAGTAGCACTAGTTCAGTGCATGCATGCATCAACTGACTGTTAACTCACTATTAGTTCCTCAAACAGTTTGGAACTAATTTAACTGGACTTGATTTAGTAAAATGAGTTAACTAATTACAACTCAAATATAACTCAATCTTATCTGCATAATTTAAGGGATAACTCTTGCATGACTTCAGAAAGACTTCTAACTTGAATTTCTCCAACTAATTAATTTAAAGTAAATAAATTAATCATTTCCAAGTAGCTCTTGAGACTAAATTCAATTTTAATTCAAAATTTAATTCGAGGTCAAATTAAATTGGAAGATTCTTGTTGCCATATTTGAACACCCCCTCTCAACAAGAAAGGGATTATCTGCCACCCCGATCTTGTATCTATGGAACTCGAATTTACACTTTGACAAAGCCTTTGTCAAAATGTCAACATCCTGCTCCTCTGTCGAAATATACTGCAGCAATATGATCCTTTCGACCTCTAAAAAGCCAAGGGAAAAAAATCTTGCCTTATGCTTCTCCACACTACCATCAACAACTTGCTTTACCTTGTAAAGCCAATAGGAACTCACAACTAACTTGTTCTTCAGTTTTGGGACCATGTCCCAAACACTGTTATGAACTATGGAGTCATACTCCTCCACCACAACATCAACCCAAATTGGTTGCAGCATTGCTTCCTCAAAGGAAGATGGCTCGGTCTCAACACATTCCCCAGCACGGGCCATATATCCAGTGTACCTCTCAGGTGACCTCCTCTGTCTGCGCCGAGAAGATGGTGCTTCCACATTCTCTCTTGCATCCTCCAACAATATGTCAGCTTCTCTTGTGCACTTCTATCGATCTTTGGAAGACTTTTCTTGAGTGGATTTCTCCACTCCTGGAACCTCTGCATGCGGTTACTCCACATCAGTCTGAGGCTCCTCCTCCTTAGGAACCAACAGTTCCTCCACAGCCTGTAGTTGGAGCTCCCTCTAAAGGGAAACTCACATGGCCTTTTGCTCATCAAACTTAAGATGTCTGCAAACAACTGTCCTCTGACTGGTAGGAAAGTACATCCAATAGTTGTGAGGTGTATGAGTGTACCCTAAAAATATCCCCAAATCTGTTTTCAGCTCAAGCTTCTTCCGTGCATCCTTTGTCACATGGAAATATATCGATGAGCCAAAGATCTTGAAGTGACCCACATTTGGTCTCTTATCGGAGAAATCTTCCTCTGGTGTCTTCATCCCAAGTATGTGATCCAGGCTTCTATTATGAAAATAGGCCACTATGTTTCATGCCTCAGACCACAAGTGAAGTGGTAGGCCTTGGTCATGCAACATTGCCCATGCTTCCCCTACAATAGTTATGTTCTTCCTCTCGGCCACCCCATTCTGTTGTGGGTTATGAGGTTCCGTCAACTCTCGTTTAATTCCTTCTACTGCACAAAAATCCTTAAACTCTTGAGAGACATATTATCCACCATTGTCACTTCTCAAGGCCTTGATGTTCTTCGCTGACTCTTTCTCGACCAAAGCTTTGAACTCACAAAACTTTGTGAAAGTTTGGTTCTTCTTCTGCATGAAATAAATCCAGCGTTTACGAGAATAGTCATCAATGAAAATTACATAATACCTTTGCTTCACTATAGATGCCGTCGAGAATGGTCCACACTCATCAGTATGGACTCGCTCTAAGATAGCCCTTGCTCGACTGTCTCGATAATGAAAGGAAGACTTGGTGTACTTTCCCAAGGTACAACATTTGCATGTGTCAACTTACTCAAGTTTACCTTTGGGAAGTCTTGTAGATATCTATTGCATTATCTTCAAGGCCCCACCCTGCAAATGGCCCAACCACCTGTGCCACAACTCGCCAATGTCTTGTATTTGCACCAATTCTGCTTTTGTACTCAATACTGCACAATCATCTACCTCTAGCTTATAGAGATTCTTCACCCAAATCCCTATCGTCTTGGTCTGACCTGGGGCTATGTGTCTTAGGAACGCCTTTCCTTTACTGAAGAGAACATCGTAGCCTTTATCCTCCAACATCGTGACCGATACCGAGTTCTTCTTCAGTCCAGGCACATACATCACATATGTCAATGTGAGAGGAGCTCCGTGCTTGCTCTGAAGAGCAACTGTGCCCACTCCTGGAACACTATACCTTCCATCATCACCCATCTCTATGCACATATTGAGGTCTTTCTGCTCTAAGGCATTGAATAAATGTTTATCACCAGTCATGTGGAATGAGGCTCCACTATCAAGATACCAGACACAACCCATCATCAATGACACCATGCATGCAATGAGGGTAAAGTCCATTTCGAATTGAGAGGCTAAAGCCTCAACTTTTTATCCTTCCAAGGATACCTTCTTGGACTTTTTTGATGGGCAATTAGTCACATAATGTCCCATATTGTGACAATTAAAGCATCTTACTTTAGTCGTGTCGCCCTTCTTCCCTCCATGAGAAGAATTTGATTTGAAATGGGAAGCCTTCCCCTTCCCTTTTCTGGCCTTACTTGCTAAGGCCATATTTTCTTCATCATCATTCTTGGATGAAGAACCATCTCGTGTACTCCTCCTGATATCCTCCTGCATAAGATCCGACCATAGTCGTTCCTAATAAGCTAGTTTCTCCCTTCCATTCACAGAGTCCTAGTAGCTATTCCAACTCTTTGGAAGGCCAAGGAGAGCGAGTCTCACCATATCATCATCAGCAGTAGTTATTCCCACACAACGAAGCTCATCTCTGTAGGTGGTGAGCGTGTTCAGATATGTGGAAATAGTATCACCCTTCTCCATCTTGATTCTTCGAAGCTTATCCTTGAGCACCAATTTCCTCTGGTCGCTACTATTCTGGCAGAGGTCCTTCAATGTCTTCCACGTTGAAAATGGATTATCCTTCCCATGGAGACTCGAGACAATATGGTCTCAAACTCCCTCAAGGATGATCCAACTTGCCTTCGCCACACACTTCTTCCACTCAGCCAAATCTTGGGCATTACTTGAAGCTGGCTTTAGGATTTCTTGATCAATGAATTCCTTCAAGACATTGTCTTCTAATAAAAGCTCCTTTCTATCTTTCCATGCTATGTAATTCGAGCTACCTTCCAAGGCATAATCGAGTCTCAAGACATAGAACACCATTGGTCAACCTTGAAGTATGATATGAATTCGATTTGCACCTGCAACCCCGAACTTCAAACTTCGAATTCTCTTCTCAGTATACCATTCATAGATCTGATACCATGTAGAAAATTTCTACAAATCGAGCTCTGATACCATGTAGAAAATTTATTCAAATCCAGCTCCAATACCATGTAGAAAATCTGTGTAGGTTAACCCGATAATGAAATATAAATCAAAGCAAAATACACTAACCTACTTCTACTATCAATTTGCAGAAGCTTAAAGATCGAGCTGAACAATATAACCAGAAAAAGAAGAATCAATGTTACAATACACCTCAAAATACTTTGGGGAAAGCCTCAGCTAAAAACCCCACATTGTTGTATTAACAGACAAGGTGGAAATACATAGGAATTATAAAAAGCGTTAGCTCTCACAGCTAGCCAAATCTCAGTACAATCCTCACAGATGTTCAGAGGCAATCTTGGCTTCTCTCCAACCTTCCTCAATGCCCTACAAGCTCCTATTTCCTTGTGTTGTTCCTTATGGATGATTCCCCTGTTACCAAGTGGAAAACCCATCTACTAAGTGGATGATCACCTTCCAAAATTGTGCAATCCTCAAGGATTAAATCCTTGACTCCATTAATGAGTTTTCTCCATGAGGAAACACATGCAACCAATAGTAAATTGTCCTTGACTTCAATATCAACTCGGTCGTTCTCAAAATCGACATGCATGAGTTTCTGATGAGGGAATCTTCAGTCAACTGGAGTAGCACTAGTTGAGTGCATGTACGCATCAACTGACTGTTAACTCACTATTAGTTCCTCAAACAGTTTGGAACTAATTTAACTAGACTTAACTCAGTAAACTGAGTTAACTAATTACAACTCAAATATAGCTCAATCTTATCTCCTTAATTTAAGGGATAAATATTGCATGAATTCAGAAAGACTTCTAACTTGCATTTCCCCAACCAATTAATGTAAAATAAATAAATTAATTTTTTCCAAGTAGCTGCTGAGACTAAATTCGATTTTGATTCAAAATTTATTTCAAGGACAAATTAAATTGGAATATTCTTGTTGCCATATTTCAACACTCCCTCTCAACAAGAAAGGGATTATCTGCTACCCCTATCTTGTCTCTATGGAACTCGAATTTACACTTTGACAATGCCTTTGTCAAAATGTCATCATCTTGCTCCTACGTCAAAATATACTACAACGACATGATCCTCTCGACCTGTTAAAACCCACGGGAAACAAATATTTCCTTATGCTTCTCCACATTACCATCAACAACTTACTTTACCTTGTAAAGCCAACAAGAACTCACAACTAACTTGTTATCCAGTCTCGGAACCACGTCCCAAACACTGTTATGAACTATGGAGTCATACTCCTCCATCATAGCATCAACCCAAATCGGCTGTTGCACTGCTTCCTCAAAGGAAGATGGCTCGGTCTCAACACATTCCCCAACAAGGGCCATGTATCTAGTGTACCTCTTAGGTGACCTCCTCTATCTGCACTGAGAAGATGGTTCTCCCACATTCTCTCTCGCATCCTCCAACAATATGTTAGCTTCTTTTGTGCGCTTCCATCCAACTCTGGAAGACTTTTCTTGAGTGGATGTCTCCACTCCTGGAACCTCTACATGCAGTTGCTACATATCATTCTAAGGCTCCTCCTCCTTAGGAACCAACAGTTCCTCCACAACCTGTAGTTGGAGCTCCCTCTCAAGGGAAACTCACATGGCCTTCTGCTTATCAAACTTGATATCTCTATGAACCACTGTCCTACGACTGGTAGGAAAGTACACCCGATAGTTGTGAGGTGTATCAGTGTACCCCACAAATATCCCCAACTCTACTATTGGCTCAAGCTTCTTCCATGCATCCTTTGTCACATGGCAATATACCGATGAGCTAAAGATCCTGAAGTGACCCACATATGGTCTCTTATCGGAGAAAGCTTCCTTTGGTGTCCTCATCCCAAGTATATGATGTGGGCTTCTATTCTGCAAATAGACTGCTATGTTGCATGCCTCAGCCCACAAGTGAAGTGGTACACCTTGGTAATGCAACATTTCCCATGATTCCCCTACAATAGTTTTGTTCTTCCTCTCATCCACCCCATTCCGCTGTGGGTTATGAGGTGTCGTAAACTCTCTTTTAATACCTTTCACTACACAGAAGTCCTTAAACTCTTGAGAGACATATTCTCCACCGTTGTTGCTTCTGAAGGCCTTGATCTTCTTCTGTGACTCTTTCTTGACCCAAGCTTTGAAGTCACAAAACTTTTTAAAAGTTTGGTCCTTCTTTTGCATAAAATAATCCAGCATTTACGAGAATAGTCATCAATGAAAAACACATAATACCTTTGCTTCGCTGTGGATGCCATTGAGAATGGTCCACACACATTAGTATGAACTCACTCTAAGATACCCTTTTCTTGATTGTGTCGATCATGGAAGGAATATTTGGTGTACATTCCCAAGGTACAACCTTTGCATGTGTCAACTTGCTTAAGTTTACCTTTGGGAAGTCCTGTAGATTTCTTCTGCATTATCTTCAAGGCCCCATGATATAAGTGGCCCAACTGCCTGTGCCACAACTCGCCAATGTCTTGGCTTTGCACCAATTCTGCTTTGGTACTCAATGTTGCACGATCATCTACCTCTAGTTTATAGAGATTCTTCACCCAAATCCCAATGATCTTGGTCTGACCTATGGCTATGTGCCTTAGGAATGCCTTTCCTTTAATGAAGACAACATCGTAGCCTTTGTCCTCCAACATCGCGACTGATACCAAGTTATTCTTCAGTCAAGGAACATACATTACATCTATCAAGGTGAGACGAGCTCCATGCTCCCTCTGAAAAGCAATCGTGCCCACTCTTGAAACACTATACCTTCTGTAATCACCCATCTCTATGCACATCTTGAGGTCTTTCTCCTCCAAGGCACTGAATAAATTTTTATCACCGGTCATATGGAATGAGACTCCACTGTCAAGATACTAGACACAACCCATCATCAATGACACCATTCATGCGATGAGGGTAAAGTCCATTTCGAACTGAGAGGCTAATGCCTCACCTTCTGATCCTTCCGAGGATCCCTTCTTGGAATTCTTCAATGGGCAATTAGTCGCATAATGTCCCACCTTGTGACAATTAAAGCATCTTACTTTAGTCATGTCAGCCTTATTCCCTCCGTGAGAAGACTTTGATTTGAAATGGGAAGCCTTCCTCTTCTCTTTTCTTGACTTACTTGCTAAGGCCAGATTTGCTTCATCGTCATTCTTGGATGAAGAACCATCTCGTGTGCTCCCCCTGATCTCCTCCTACATAATATCCGACCCTAGTCATTCCCAATCTGGAAGTTTCTCCCTTCCATTCACAGAGTCTTGGTAGCTATTCCAACTCTTTGGAAGACCAAGGAGAGGGAGGCTCATCATATCATCATCGGAAATAGTTATTCCCACACCGCTAAGCTCATCTCTGCAGGTGGTGAGCTTGTTCAAATATGTGGAAATGGTATCTCCCTTCTCCATCTTGATTCTTTGAAGCTTATCATTGAGCGCCAATTTCCTCTGGTCGCTATTGTTTTGGTAGAGGTCCTTCAATGTCTTCCACATTGAAAATGGAGTATCCTTCCCATGGAGACTCGAGACAATATGGTCTCAAACTCCCTCAAGGATGATCCATCTCACCTTCGCCATGCACTTCTTCCACTCAGACAAATCTTGTGCATTACTTGAAGTTGGCTTTGGGATTTCTTGATCAATGAATTCCTTCAAGACATCTTCTTCTAATACAACCTCCATTCTATCTTTCCATGCTATGTAATTCGAGCTACCTTCCAAGGCATACTCAAGTCTCAAGCCATACAATGCCATTGGCCAACCTTGAAGTATGGTATGAATTCGATTTGCACCTGCAACCCCAAACTTCAAACTTCAAATTCTCTTCTCAGTATACTTTTCACAGCTCCGATACCATGTAGGAAATTTGTACAAATCCAACTCTAATACCATGCAGAAAATCTGTGTAGGTTAACTCGATAATGCAATATAAATCAAATCAGAATACTCTAACCTACTTCTACTATCAATTTGCGGAAGCTTAAATATCGAGATGAACAATATAAGAAGAATCAATGGCACAATACACATTAATATACTTTGGGGAAAGCCTCAGCTAAAAGCCCCACGCTATTGTCTTATCATACATGGTGGAAATATATAGGAATTATACAAATCCTTAGCTCTCACATCTACCAAGATCTCAGTACAATCCTCACAGATGCTCACATGAAATCCTGGCTTCCTTCCAGCCTTTCTCTCTACCCTCTAAGCTGCTATTTCCTTGCATTTTTCCTTGTGGATGATTCCCATGTTACCAAGTGGAAAACCAATCTACCAAGTGGATGATCACCTTCCAAAACTGCGCAATCCTCAAGGATTAAATCCTTGACTGCATGCATGAGTTTTCTCCATGACAAAACACATGCAACTCGTAGTACACTGTCCTTGAATTTAGTCTCAACTCGGTCTTTCTGAGAAGAGACATGCATGAGTTTCTGATGAGGGAATCTTCAGTTAACTGGAGTAGCACTAGTTGAGTGCATGCATGCATCAAGTGGTTGTTAACTCACTATTAGTTCCTCAAATAGTTTGGAACTAATTTAATTGGACTTAACTCAGTAAACTGAGTTAACTAATTACAACTGAAATATAACTCAATCTTATTTCCTTAATTTAAGGGATAACTCTTGCATGACTTCAGAAAGACTTCTAACTTGAATTCCTCCAACTAATTAATTTAAAATAAATTAATTAATTATTTCCAAGTAGCTGTTAAGACTAAATTTGATTTTAATTCACAATTTAATTCAACGAAAAATTAAATTGGAATATTCTTGTTGCCATATTTCAACAATTAGGTGTTAGATCAAGAAACTAAAACAAAAATTGTACAAAAGCATTAGATAATATTTTAGTGATATATTAGATAAAAAATAATAAATTAAAACATAATGTTGATTCAATTTAAAAAATAATGAACATTAAAAAGTATATAAAAAGTTAAAGGTTAAAAAATTAACAATGAAAATAATAAATCTACTCAATTGAATATGTTATATGGTAATTTTATTTTTATTAATAAAATTATAGATAATTTCTTTAGAAAAAATGTTAATATGCATATTCTATTAAAAAATGTAGTGACAATTTCATGGCTATGACATTTGGAATTTTCATATTTAAACATGTTAAAGGAAAGAAAATTGTCATAGGCATGTAGATTTAGTTAGTTTTTTTTCTTTCCATGGAAAAAAACTACAATTTCATTGCAATTTAAAAAAAAAAGGTTATATTTTATAGATGTTGGAAAGCTTTAAATATATGCAATACAAGAGTCTTGTGAGAGTATATAACATCCTCTGAGCATACATAAGATACGTTAAATATTATAATAATCAATTAACTTATCTTTCTTTCCTTTCTTTCCTTGGACCTTTCTCAAAACCCTTGTATATGACTCAATAGGAACAACTGTCAACTAAGGCACAATCACCACAAGGGGGTGTTCATTATCAAAATCCAAACTTTTCTATACCTAGACTTTCTTTGTTCCCACCAGCCTATCCTCTTTGCCTGCCACATTTCTATCGTGCTCACATGCATGGATTAATTATGTTCCTTCTAAATTCTACATAGGTTTTGCAAATTCATCACAATTCTAAGTGTTCACAACATCATCAATTAGAGGGTCCTCCTTGATTTCCCCATATTCATCCTCTGAAAGAGTGGGATCGAAGGGATCATAGCGTTTTGTTTTCTAGGATTGCCTATTTTTCTCTCTCGGGGGTATTTTAGTTTGCAAAAAAGAATCCTGTAAATATCCTCTTTAAAACTATGTACGACATCTAAAGGAATTTTCTTCATAATCCAATGTTTGGATCCATTGGAAGGATATATGTTTTTAGCATAATGTTGTCGAATAGACCTTTGCTTAATTCTATTTGTACACATATACAAGAAAAGTTAAATAATCCTCATTGCATTCTTTCGTTTTTCACCTTTTTAGGAATACCCAAAGTATTTTGAGTGTTCTCTAGTAGCTTGTGATGCTAAAATGGAAGAGGAAGGTTTGGTATCCTTACTGAGACTAACATCTTTGTTACCACTATTTTTGAAGAATCAAATCCTAAAAACCATGGAGAGATGAAGAGTTTTACTCTTCCACAAAACTAAGGACCTTCTTGAAAAAATTTCTATGGATCTTCGTGGGAATACAACTGTACCACATAAAATCCTTTGAAACAAAGATAAATGTCATAGTTTCTATGTTGTAAAATTCCATAGATGTAGTGCCTCTCAAATTGGCCAAAACCTATTAAATATGCAAATGATGGACCTTGATGGAAGAGAAGAGAAATGAGTTACCATGTTTACTTGTAGTGCTAGAATATCATCCGATTTTTCAACAATACATTATCCTAAAATGGAGAGAGATTGGTCCATTGAAATGGGACCCTTTCCATGTGCCACCTCCTTGTATGAAGATAAAGAAGTTGGGTCCCTGGAACCCACTACACTGCCATGCAACCTAAGCAACAAGATGATGGAAGGATTTTATGATATACTATAGTTTTTCAACTATAACATATCCTACCTGTGTTTCCCTTTCAATATAGAGGTTGTTGGTCTACAATAATCTCCAAGTGCTTTGGCATGATCTGCTTTAGATTCGCCACTTTATCAAGCTTAGTGACATAGATCTAGATCGAGTTCCCTTCGACAGTATTGACAAAAAACTGAAACCCTTTCATGTGATTGTGATTTTCTATATTGTCTACCACCCACATTGGAAGAAAAAGAGTGGAACTCACTTTCAAATATGCTCCATGTCATTTCTAGCAATCCCTTACATGGATCGATCTGTAGTGCCCAACTTGTTTAGGCTTCCCAAATAGTTCATGCAAAAGCTTTTCCTCTACATTTAGGGCTTCCCAAGTAGAACACTGAGGACCTTGAAACCCTTGATAATGGTTCAACAAATCAATCCTCGAGAACACACTCGTAGATTAAATTCTCACTGATGGATGTTTCATCTGTGTTGGACATCACCGTTAATCCCAATCTCAATCTCAGTTATGAACCTGGACTAAAGAAAACATAACCAATCAGTTCCTTGCCAAGATACATGACAACTATAATTTCTTTTCAATGCAAATGAAACTTGTAGACACTTCCATCCTCATTGGAAGATGATATCAAATAGGGATTTGTGGGTATGCCCCCAAAAAACATTAATAGCTTATGGCCTCATAACGTAGTCATCTCAATCACCATCTCTCTATTCCCTCTCTTCATTCATATATATATATAAATGTAATTTTAATAAATGTTTTTTTATATATATCTATGTAATTATTTTCTCAATTTTTTTTTTGTCAATAAAATTTTATATCAATTTTATCAACTTTATTGTCCGAAAAAATTACAATGTTGGCTTAATCTCGAACATGCAAGATATTGAGAATTTAGTTGTATAATTGGAAAGTTGAGAGGAGACTCACGACACACCCCTTATCAAATTTACTATCCCAAAAAGTTACAATATTGGCTTAATCTAGAATATGGAAGACATTGATGTTATTGTATATGTGGAAAGTAAAGTGAACAATAACGACCCACAATGTTAGGTCGTTGTTTTCGCATCGGAATGTGTTTGTGGGCAGGTAGGGAAGACCCACGCATTGTTTATAAAACTGAATTGGAAAAAGAGACGGACGTTATCTTCAAAGCAAATGGTCCATGGTTTCTGAGAAAGTTGCTAGTGCAGGTCCACCGCCTGTAAATTAATTAAATGGCACGCTAATCGATACATTCTTCCCACTATTTATTCAGACAGCGTTTTCACAGTGGCCATAACCTACCCTGCTCCGCAAGGGATATAGCACCCTCCGGGTTTCTGACTCCGTATCAAACTCCATATGTGTTTTTCTGAGACTTCTGTTGTATTAGTAGCGTGCATATTGACTCCGGAGTATCTGGATATGGGTAGTTCTTGTTTTTTTCGTTCATCGTGGACTTCCGTCGTATCAGTAGCGTGCACATTAAGTCCGGAGTATCTGGATATGGGTGGCTCTTGTTTTTTTCGCTCATCGTGGAATGGAAGAAAGGCGGGCTTGTTGGGTAAGGTGCTGACAGAAGAGAGTGGGCACACATAGTCCCTGGCATTTCTTGTGTGTGGGGCGCTGCGTGCCCATATCTCTCTCTGTCAGATTCAAGCAAACGGACGTGCCTCATCACAGTGATTGTAACCTGCAGGATCAATTTATTTTGATAATAGGCGATCCTTGTAGCAAGCATAGACTAGTTTTGCTTTTATTTGCTAGGTTTGATTTCGGTGTTTCCAAAGACAGATACATACCATGTAAGCCCTAGGACATTAAATCCTGACATTTGTCGGTTAACCCTTTACCTTTCTCTTCATGCTAGTTTTAGTAGTTTTCGCTTTGACTGTTATCTGGCCATTTTCACTGTAGACGTTCTAGTGATATTTCAGTGCGCATGTCGCATGTGCGTTTTTTAAATATTAAGTTTCACTTAAGGGTTTTTCGTGCTCTTAATCAAAATTCTAAGATTTATTTATAAATGATTCTGCTTTCGTTGCAAGGGAAAAGATGGGAAGCTGCTTGAGCGCGCTTGCGAGATGTGGGGTTTTCTAATACTAAGTTTCACAGAATAATTCTTTCCGGTATTCATCAAGATTTTATAGGTTGTTTATAAATTGTTCTTCTTTCGTTGCAAGGGGAATTCAGTTTTAAATGTTTTTTTAGCTTTCAATTTTTCTCTCAAAACCAAGGGAGTTTGGAACGGTCACATTAGCAAAACGGGCGTGGTTGACATGCCCGGTCACAATGGAAGCGCACGGCTGTATGTCTCTTCGTAACTCACACGTCCGTTGCTAACCCAACGAACTTTGTTGAGTTTTTCCATTTGCAAGACGTTTTGAAGATTTGCAGTGTTGTCACGTTTATATTGTTTATACTGAATGCCTTTATATTGTTTTAAAATTAATTTTTCGATGCAGAGCAGTCCATGGATATCCTGGTTAGAGAAGAAGGGCTATTACTAAAGACTCGATCAGCTGGTGTCGGAGATGACGCTGCTTTGTAACTCTACAAGTGTTTGAATAAATGGAGAAAGTAAGCAACGTATGATATTGTTATCTTCAATACAGATTTTGCTTGGACGGCTGTTTCTCGATTATTGGAAACTCTCTTTTTCTTTTTTTCCGTTCATGCGATTCTTATGCTGCCTTTCTATGATGCTACAGGTTTCCCTGTGGGAGAAACGGCTCAAACATTTTTTGTCTGGTTAAACTCAGAGATGAGCGCAAACAAGGTCAGGATTTCTGTTCATACCTTAGGTTTAGGTTAATGCCGACGGCAAACCTTATATTGTAACCGGCGCTTGTACTTTCAAATGTTTTCTAATTTTTTAATCTTATTTAAAATCATGACAAAGGATTGTCTTTTTATAACCACGATAAATTGGATTTGTCTAGATTCTTTACGGTAGAAAACTGCACATAGATCATTCGACAACATGTTTACTGTTTGAAGTTTCAGGGGGTTTTGCCAATTGTTTCTCTTGAATGATAAAGTATCTGATATTTGGGTACTAGAACATAAGTCTGTAGAAATACTTATGGGGCAAATATGTTGCAGAGAGGTTGAACGTATATGTCATATACCTTAGTTATAGCTACTGTAATATATAATATATTCGTTGATGTAGAGGTTATAAATTTTTCCGACAGAGAAATTTTGATTTTATGAACACTATTTAAAAAAAAAAATTCTACAATTTTATTTTCGCTGATGTAGAAGTTATACTTTTTTTCGATATAGAAATTGTCTTGATGAACTATTTCAAAAAAAACAATCTGCAATTTTTATAAATCAATTTTAAAGAAAAATCAGGCTTTTCAATGTGATTAAAGATGTGCTGACAAAAAAATTGTTCAATATTTTGTTATAAATTTGTATAATTATTATTATTTTTGTTAAAGAATTTGACATTTTGTGTAAATTAGTTTTATCAATGAGAGAACTAGAGTATCTTGGTTTAAATTAGTGATATAAAGTCTAGAGCCTAACATGATGTACACCATAATGTAATATGAAAAGGTTGTCCAAGGAGCATAGTTTGTTGATAATTAATGAAAGTTGAAAAAATTGTTGGTGACTAGAGAGGAGGTGAAGATATCTATAGTATTATGGTGAAATAAGATGAGGTGGAGATATTTATAGTATTATGGTGAACTAGATCAAGGTTGAGCTAGCCCTTTTCCCCTTTCCTTGGATTAGCCTTCCTTTTTGAAGGAGGCAGTTAAAGATGTCGACCAAATCTCATTGAATTCCTTTCATCTAGTAGATAATCTCAAACTTAGTGTCATTCCTCTTTAGGAGGACCTTACCATGTAGGGATTTAACTTGCCAATATAAATCTATAGAATAGAGGAAATGGTGTTGCCTTCCCCGAGTATGCCCAAGGTGTAGAATCCAATGCAACCACAACAAACACTTGAAAGTCCTAGTGCTCATATTTTTCACTTATGAGTACTACCTCTACATAGTGGATTTCTTCTTGGACAATTGGTGGGTTTTTCACTTTGTATAATTGAGTAATAGTGCCAACCGAAATACACTATGCATGCCTTTCTTGTTTGCTCCCAATCAAAGCTACATTATTTTCCTTTTCATGTTAATGTTGAATTTTTCAAAATAAACACAATAGAACTCGAGACAACAAATTTTTCATGGGAGAAAACCCAACAACTCTTCTTTAAAGATAAATTTTTCTTCACCGAAGTTTACAATAAATTTTTTAGGAATCTTTGCCAAAAACCAAGTCCAAACTTTAGCCGTTTCATCCCTTTTATGCTCCCATGAGTGTCTTCCATATAAGAGACATGCTGAGCGAGTGAGTCAAATGAACTATCACATAATATGTATATATACAAGTCAAATGGATGCATATACCTCAAGGGACACACCCTTTCATGGTGGGGTTGAATTTTCCCTTTGGAGCCTACATGAAACCAAAA
This sequence comes from Pinus taeda, assembly GCA_000404065.3. NCBI lineage: Eukaryota > Viridiplantae > Streptophyta > Pinopsida > Pinales > Pinaceae > Pinus > Pinus taeda. Next base: position 255,412 of record APFE030008444.1, on the reverse strand, counting down.
TATAAAATTTATTTTATTTTAATTTTCTTAATTTTTTCTAGGATGACTTAGGAGGCCGCTTGGCATGGGGGAATACCTCTCTATGCTACACAAAAATCAACACTCCCTCTTAGTGAGGGAGGTATTCTTCTTGATTGCAACACATTCTCCTTTACCAGCAATTTCTCCTACCTTAAGAAGAGATTATCACCATTCTATGTTGATGCATGTCTATAGAAAACTCCATGCTCGAGTGGGAGATGTAACTCTCACGTATGTACATAAATATCCTCGTATTTTGGACAAATTCCGTTATGGATCATTAGACAAATGTTTCAATCTCCTACTGCCATGACTGAGTGTGAGGATCGATCCTAGGGTCCTCTAACTAAAAAGTAAATTTATTTAATTTCAACACAATAAGGGAAATAACTTATTTATAAATAAACTTTTCTTTGATGACAATATACAATTAAAATTTATTTACAACATATTAAACAAGTAAAAATTTCATTACAACCATTTATATAAGTAATCAATAAATGGAAGAATACTTGTTCCAATAGCTTGGTTAAGATGCTTTTGACTCTGTTGGGATGTTCTTCTCGATTAGCTGACTGAATTTATCTCCCAACCAACTAGGAATGATTTCCTAGCCCTCTGACCCCAAGTCCAACTAGATGTATTGTGTCCAAGTTAAACAAACACTCTTCAGATCCAAGTTTGTATTTCATCATTTATCTCTCAATTCTCTCCCTTCCCTTTCTCCACTTTCCTCAATCAAAATCCTCTGAAACCAAAACCAAGAGCAAGGATCCCCCCCTTCCTCTCATCATCCTTCCCCTTTTATGTTTCTTCCTCACATCCACGTCAACCACCTATCATTAATGTCATGACTACCCCTCATCCATTCATTTAGTATCCTTGACTTTTCTTACCATATCTTATTCAAAGTAGATTTGAAAACACATTTCGGGAATAAACTATGGATATTTAATTTAGAATTAAATTGGAGAAAACCATATCTTCTCCCAAGTAGATCTTGATGAGACACCTTGGGATATGGATATTTAATTTGGAAATTAATTGGAGAAGACCATATTTTCTCAAAACCAGATTTGAAAAGACATTTTGGGATACGGATATTAAATTTGGAAATTAATTGGAGAAGACCATATCTTTTCAAAAATAGATTTCAAAAGACATCTTGGGATATGGATATTAAATTTGGAAATTAATTGGAGAAGACCATATCTTCTCAAAACTACATTTGAAAAGACATCTTGAGATATGGATATTAAATTTGGAAATAAATTGGAGGAGGTCATATCCTATCTAGAATTAAATTTGAGAAAACAAGTTGGGGATTGAATAATAACAATAATAAACATCATATCAGTAAAATAAAATTACAGTTTCACAAATGTAGGTATATACCAATATTTCTTGATAATTATAAGTCAATATTTTCACGTTAATTAAAGACTAATAAAAATTACCATGATAAGCTAAAGTAGGGAATTAGAAAAACCCCTCCTTCAGAAAACTTTGTCCCGAAGTTAGAGTGAAAAAATATACAAGGAGTTTGAAATAAGTTTGACAATAAGGCATAACAAAAATAGAGACAAAGTTATAGTAGTAAAACAATAAGTTAGACAATGATACCACTTCCCATCAAGAGTTGCCCACTAATTTATATCCACCTATCCTTCCTAACCCGCTTCCACTCCCACCCTATCCATCCTCTGCTTCTATATACTAAGGCATCGGCTATACTAACATAACCATTGATAAAATCAATATGGTGGAAGCATCAACTATATCGACCTAATTTCCCCAACACGCAACTGGAAATAATCATCACATGTCTAGGGGAGCGTGTGCATAACTGCCCTCCCATGATTGCAGGTTTGGAGGCTACACAGTGGGAAATGCCTCCACCCCTCCTCACAACTAGGGTCAACACCCTAATATGGACCATACTACAATGCTAGTTGGATACTTGCCATCGAATAATCTAGTCATGCAGTCTTTTCACTTGCCATTTACATTTTTCCCATGCCATAAGAGTGCATATCGAGTAGATACAAAAATTAATAGAACAATGTACATTATACCTTTCCTTATTAGATGTCTCGACCTTCCCCAGTGGAACAGTAGATCTTCGTTATTATATAGTTCTTTGCAACCTGCGGGTTAGTTCTCATTCATGCATATATAACAACAAAATATATATAAATAAGTGATCTTAAACATCATGTTATTAAGTCTAGTATACACGTGTCACTTTTGTAGTTCATACTGGAAATAAATATCACATTAGATAAATCATAATTTCACTAAGTCATTCATTAGTTAAATCATGTCCACTTAAGCCATACATGGAACAACATTAACTCTGATAAGTCATGCACTAGATAAAATCATAACCAGGTAAGTCATACATTATGTCACACATCAAACATTTCAATCATTAATACCTAATCCATCTAATGATTTATATAATTATATTCACCTGTCCAACTAAATGAATCAATATTACATAGTGGTCATGAATAAATAACATGGAACTGCAAATAGAGCCTTAGCATAGGTAGCTATCTAAGTCAAAATGGGCACCACAGATGCTCAAAAAGAAAGGGGTAGACACGACGTATAGTCTCTGCATCCTCCCAGGTGGCAGATCCTAGGCTATACTTGTCCTACTAGACCTTAACCTGGTCCATCATACGAATTTTGAGCTGTCGAACACTACGGTCCGGTATGCGTAATGGTTTGACCATTATGGTTCCCATGTTTGAGACCTGCAATTCACTCGAATCCAATTTTTGGGATTCATCAGAAACATAATGTCGTAAAATAAATACATGAAAAACATCACAAGTTTTATGAAAATGGGGTGGCAGTAAAAGACGACAGGAAACTCATCCAATCTTCTCCTTGATCCTAAAAGGTCCTACAAACTGAGGTGACATCTTCGTCCCTTTCCAAAACCGAATGGTTTGTTGGGTTGGATACGAATACAAAATTGGTCTCCTACTTCATAACTTCGATCAGCCCTATGTGAATTAACATAACTCTTCTATCTATCTTGTGCTTCCTTTAACCTTTTTCGAATCTGTCTTACTTGTTCCTCCATTTCTTGAACTAATTCTAGCCCAACTATTACTCGGTCCTCTAAATTTTCCTAATTCAATGGCGTCCTACATGGCCTCCCATATATAGCTTGATAAGGAGGCATCTCAATTGAACTGTGGTAACTATTATTATAGGAAAACTCTACCAATGGTAAGTACCCTTCCCACTGAGCCTGATTATCCATGACATACATTTTAAGCATGTCTTCCATAACCCGATTTATGCTTTCAGTTTGCTCATCTGTTTCTGGATGATATGGAGTGGTTAGTTTCCACTGAGTCCCTAGTGTTGACTGCAAACTTGTCCAAAACCTAGATGTAAATCGAGAATCTCTGTCAGAAATGACCTTTGTGAGTAACCCATGTAGACGAATAACTTCACTTATAAAAACTTTTGTCACATCAGAAACATTGTAAGTGTTTCTTACTGGGATGAAATGGGCACTTTTGTTCAGTTTATCAACTACAACCAATATAGTGTTGTGCCTTTGTGACGTGAGTGAAAGACCCATAACAAAATCCATAGAAATTACCTCCCATTTAGGCATAGGGATGTCATGTAGTTGTAGGAGTCCTGCTGGATGCTGATGATGAGCCTTCACTCGTTGAAATTCAAGACATTTGGCGAAAAATTAGACTATGTCATGTTTCATGCCTTCCCAAAAGAAGAGTTTCTTGATGTCCGCATACATCTTCTTCACTCCAGGACGTGCACAATAGAGTGCTCTATGTGACTCTTCAAGGATAGTCCTTATTATACCCCCTTCATTAGGTATGTACATTCTCCCCTGAAATCTCAATAGTCCATTTGGTTCAAGGACATATCCCTCAAACTTTGGTTCTACCTGCTTCCCACTCTGCAGTGTTGATATAACTTTTAGATACCAACTATATTCAAAGAGTTTCTCCAACACACATTCCCTCAAATTGACCCTCAAGGGTACTAGGGAGAAGGTTCGTGGCTTCCTGCTTAGTGCATCGGCCACCACATTCTCCTTTCCCTTAATGTATGATATCTCAAAATCATACTCACTCATGAATTCTCTCCACCGCCATTGTCTAGGATTCAAATCGCTTTGAGTGAAGAGGTGCTTCTAGCTTTGATGATCTGTTCTCAACTCAAATCTTCTCCCAATGAGGTAGTGTCTCCATAGTTTCAAAAACAACATCAGTTCTGCTAACTCTAAGTCATGGGTAGCATATAATTCTTCATGTTTCTTCAACTTTCTAGATGCGCAAGCTATTACTCCACCTTCGTGCAGCAATACGCCTCCTATCCCTTGCTTTGAAGCAACGATGCAGAGAGTGAAGTCTTTTTCCATGTCCGGTACTTGAAGGATCGGTGCATTAGTTAGTAACCTCTTTATTTCAGTGAATGCAGTGTCACATTCATATGTTCATTCATACTTGACCCCTTTTTGTCGTAATGTGGTGATGGGTTTTGCAATCCTCGAATACCATTTTAAAAAACTGTGATAATAACCTGCTGGCCCCATAAAACTATAGAACTCATGAGAATTTTTTGGTACTGGCCAATCCATTATGGACTTTACCTTTTCCGGGTCAACTAAAATCCCTTCTCCTAAAATGATGTGCCCAAGATAATGAACTTTCTTTTGAAAGAAGGAACATTTTGACAATTTTCCTTACAATTAATTTTCCCTTGAGCAAGTCAATACGAACCTTCGTTTCTTTTCATGCTCCTTTTCATTCTTGGAATACACAAGAATTTCGTCTAGAAAGACTTGCACAATTGGTCCAAATACTTCTTGAACACAGCATTAATGAAGCTCATGAATATTGCTGGTGCATTGGTCAAACCAAATGGAACAACTACGAACTCGTAGTGCCCAAACCAAGTTTGAAATGAATTTTTTGAGATGCTACCTTCCTTAATCCTTAATTGGTGGTATCTAGATTGTAGATCGATCTTTGAGAAAACTGCTGCTCCCTTCATTTGATCAAATAGGTCATCTATTCTAGGTATTAGGTACCTATTCTTTGCTATGGCTCTATTCAAGTCCCTAGAATCTATGCATAACTTTAAGGAACCATCCTTCTTCTTGACAAAGATCATTGGTGCACCCCAAGGTGAAATACTAGGTCTAATAAATCCCAAGTCTAAAAGCTCTTTCAACTGCATCTGCAACTCACAAAGTTCTGGAGTTGTCATCCTATAGGGTGTCTTAGATATTGGTTATGCACCAAGTTTTAGGTCAATTGTGAAATCAATCTCCCTTACAAGAGGTAATCCAGGCAATTCCTTAGGAAAAACATCCTTGAATTATGATAAAACTGGGTGTTGATCTAAGGAGGGTCCTTTCTAGTCACTTACAACCTCGACCACATATAGTTTGCAACCTTGTCGGAGACAACTTTTTACCTTCATCATGGATATGAATTGTAGGGGAACTCCTCTCTTGATTCGACAAATCTCAGTTGATCTACCTTCATCATCTAAACAAATCACCTTCTTCTTGAAACAATCTACCAAAGCTCAATGAGCTTCTAGCCAGTCCATTCCAATAATTACATCATACGTCCCCAATGCTCTGACGTATGCTTTCAACTTAGTTATACACACTGGGAGGTTTACCTAACATAGGTCAACACTAGGTCCTACTGCTTGTTTTATCCTAGAAGCCATCTCAACTTGCTTAAAGTCATCGTGCTCATAGGCCGCCAACCCACATTTTTCTAATGCAACTAGTGAAATGAAACTATCTGTAGCACTAGAATCAAATAAAATTTTAACTTTTACTTTGTTTATCATACTTGAGGTTTCTACCACATCAGATTGGTGTTCAACTTGTTGGTTATCAAATGCTGCATAGATTCGATGGTGGCTACTTGCTTCTCTCATTGGTGCCTTTCCTTCTCTATGGCACGGGGGCTTTACTAGGTGAGCAATACCATACTACGTGGATTCATATTGGGGGGTATATATTGAGGAAAAATGGCATAATATATTGGGGGATATATAGGGGGCAAAGGGTTTTTATATTTGCAGGTATAAAAAATGGAGCTCAAAGTTAATGAAAAAATATAAAGGAGTATAAAAAATGTTAATGAAAAAATGGATACCTACAATATCTACTAGAAGTAGTGGTTTTTAAATTGGGCAGGTGTATTGGATTTGTACTTGTACGGGGTTAAATAATGTGATTTTTAGGGGTATTTTCCAATATGTAGTCAAATTAAGGGTATTGTTTAATATGCCATGAACACACGCGATATGTTAGAGGTTCATTGAGTGAAGCCCCCGTACTCTACGATTGTTATGAGTTTGTAACTCACAATAGTCACACTAGTAATGAGGCCCCCCACATCCCCAACAAGTGATGTGTGGTAGAATTTCAAGAAAATGTTGTGGAGTTCTTTGGAAACAGTTCCTTCCCTTGGGACCCATGCCCCTACTTGTTTCTCCTTGCATATGACCTTGATTTGCATGCATCTTTGAAGCTAAGGGTGAATTTTCGCTAGTAACCACTGAAATCCCCACTATCGGTGCTCTGGGTACAATCTTGTTTCCATATGGCGGTGGCCTCAAACTTCCTCCCCTTGGGAAGGTACGAGGGGCCTTCCCCATAAATCTTGGTTGTTTTGGAAAAATGGTTTTGTTTCTACCCTTTAATTCTAAGTACTCTTCAACATAACAAGCATGTTCGACATCTTCTGCAACTGAGGATGGTTTGCACATCTGCACCACTTCCCTAATATTAGGGTTCAATCCATAAATGAAATGATCTTCTTGACGCTGGTTAGTGTCCATGTAGGAGACATACTTGACCAATTCCATGAATCTAATCTCGTATTCTTCTACCGTATTATTTCCCTGTACCAAAGAATGGAAGGATCCTACCTGTTGTTCTTCATGATACACTGGTAGGTATTTTTTCCTGAATCTCTCCTCAAATAACTCCCAAGTAACTGTGTCTGGAGTGAGGTGTAGTTGACACTCTAAGTTACCCCACAAATTTAGAGCACTATCTCTGAGTTGGAATATTTGTTTTTTAGCTTTTGAATTGGAATTATAATCTCTTAGTGTGAAGCACCTTCTCATTCCTTCTAACCAGGCTTCTGCATGTTCACTGGCATAACCTCCAAAAAACTCTGGTAGCTTAATCTTTTGGAGCTCCCCAGTAATTTCCTCGATTGGAGGTCCTCTATCGGAGTCTCTTGATCCCTTGAGATTTACCAACCCTGATGGAGAGTTCTCTACTTCGACTTCAATTTGGCACCCTCTTAAAGTCTCTTTAATTGCTTCTATGGAACACAACATGAGAGTCAACTCCGGTGATGGTAATGGGTTATTTGTAGGAGGTCCTTGTGATGACCCTTGTTGACCTTGATTTCTTCGCGTCCTCACCATTTTTAATAGTTCAAATATCTGTATCATACACAAGACTTATTACCACAACTTAGGGCCTTGTCAATTCTTACTCGGCTCACACATGTTTTGCATAATGATAGGTGTAAGTTTTCCTTTTGTTATGCTTGTAAATGAATATTTCTAATACTGAGAAGATAACTGTGGATCCACTAAATCCTCTCCCATTTCTATCCAAGCAAGTGCTATGAAAAATTGATATTCACCCTCAAATATCTTTAGATATCCCTAAACAATCATTCCAAATCCATCTTATATATTTTGAGCATTCACATAAACATTAACTTACCACTTTTAATGACATTATTATAACAAGGTGTCCTCTTGAAATTCCATCAATAACGTTAGATTGTCATTTTTATTATATATATATATATATTGTCCTTGTGTTTTCAAAGTAGGTGTCTAATGGCCTCAATCAACTCAACACTGACATTATTGTTAGGTATTTACCATCCCAATGATATATATAGAATGACTAGTGCTACATGTTTTAACATTTCAATATTATATATTTTCTTAAAGGAGGTTCTAATGTGCTAATCAATTGGTGTTCACCTTTGACGCTTTCATATGAATATGTTGGATTTCTGTTTTGTAAACATATGCATATTAATACTATGACAATATCTAATATACTCTATTGTGTCTCTATAAAATTTCAAGAAGTTACATGTAAAAAAGTTAAGAATTATGCATGGCATTAAGCATAATGTGAAAAACTTGTAAAAATTCACTTAAGTTCATTTATATTATTAAATATTATTAATAAATAAACAACTTGTTTTAATTCAACTTAAAGGGTCAACATTCTCACTAATTCTTGTCATTATATGAATTAATATGGTTGTAAGAAAATATAATTTTTGCAAAATAATATTTCTTTGTATTAGTGTTAATCTTAACTCCATAGGTATTTACAACCTTCTTGTATACATAGATAGGTTATCTTCGTTGACTAAGTCAATAATTCTTTTATCTAAAGTTTCTGCCACAATTTGATTAAATTTTGGTGGGCACTAACCTCAGTAAATGCCTATGTAAATTTATGTACAAAATTTTGTAATTTATGGTGGGCAATAACTCTTGATAAACATATTTGGCTATCTAATTGTAAAGAATGTACTAAAGAAAAATATTTCAAATATTTATTTCTCATTGATTTCAACTAGTTAATTCTTATTGGTTGGTTCAGTGTATCATTTTGAACATGATTAATTTGAAAGTCAAGGTCAGTGAAAATGAAATATTAACATAAACCCTTTATTTGTTGTCCTAACATTATAGTTTTCACCTAAGCTAAAATTTCTGCATTGTTGTCCTAACATTATAGTTCTTACCTAAGAAAAAATGTGGTTCACATGGAGACTTTTAATATAGAGGCCATAGAGCGCATGCAACACACTATCAATCCTGTTTTATTCTTGGACTCAAGAGCTGGTATTTATCCATGGTTTTGTGGCCCCTTTTTTTTACACGGCTCTCGTTTTGGCCATTAGATCTAATGCATCATGAACACCTGATAAGAGTTTTGATGGCAGAAATTGATTTAGCTCCTTGGCTACTAGTAATCTAGAGGGATTTTTTTTGGTGAAGGGAGGATAATTCATTTACCCTACCTCTGGAGGAGAAGGCTAGAGAAGAGTGTTTGGCCTGGCCTCTCTGGATATCAGAGCACCCACTTAGGACATACCTATTTCAGGTTTCTGGAGCTAGCAGAAGAAAAATGCATCTATATTTTTGTTGTCAGTTAGTATACATACCGAGAAAGAGGTCGAAAGCCTCGTATAGGCAAGGGTCCCTGTTCTGTTGCATTAAGTTTATAGAGGGCTTGCTTTTCATGGGTTCTTGTATTTGAGATAGTTTAAGGAGGGAATCAATTTGGGTCTTTGTTTTGAGTGCAACATATAGCATTGAGAAGATGACTAATGGCTTCAACATCATCAAACCATTGGGATCAGAGCTAGCATAAGGTCCAGGGCAAGGTTTTGTATCTTTTTCAAGCTCCTGCCCTAGAAGGGCCACTTATTCCTTACTTGCGTGAGTACTAATGCCTTGATTTATTATTTTGGCTTATAACCCACACTCTCATCTCTATCTTTCTTTTAGTACACTGCCAGATTCAGAGGTGGCGTTGGTTGGAAACTTTTGAGTGTTTTATTCTTGGCCATGGTAAAGAGGTCTCGTAAATTTCTCTCAATGACCATGGAATGCCAAGATCAAGAAGTGAAACATAAACTATGACACTCGCAGGCAAATGGCTCTTCCGATTCTCACCTGCTCAATAGAAGGAACCAAGGGAGATATAATTTGATGCACAGGAATGGAGTGGCCACATTCAAGAACTGAGATAATAGTCGATCTACATGGTTTAAAGGTAAGATAGATGTTACCGTATCAACAAAAGAAAAAGTTTGTAGATCTTTGTGAAAAAATCACGGAATAGACTGAATTGTATTCATGAGAATTGGATAGCCGAGTTAATTGGAAGATGAGTGATGGATGGCGTTTGGGATCCTTGTAACTGGGACTATAGAGGCTTAAGAAGGAGATTTAAGGATTTATGTTGCAGCTAAGCTATTTGGGTTCTTCGAGGGCTTATTGGCTAAAGGTTAGAAGGAAAATTGAGAAGAGGTAGTGGTTTTAAAGTGGGTCATTTCTTGAATTTGTGTGAGGCCATGGCTATGGGAGTGGTTTATTAGGCCTTCAGGATGGGACTGGGGCTGGGTGTTGTCTAGGTAGAGGCTTGGGAGTAGGTGGACAATTCTATTCGGGTTGGACGCTGATGAAAGAGGGATGAAGCCGAGGCACGCGAATGCTAGCATGGTATGAAATTTGGGCTCATGAGCAGTTGTATCTCGTCTAGATCCAGAGTAGATAACTCCATAAGTAGCCCGCTATCCATTTTGCTGAAATTAAATCTCCAAATGATAGTGGCAAAGAGCCACCTGCTGCTGAGACAGTGTCTTCCACAAGTACTATTAATACAGGAAGCAATCCATCCACTCCCAAAGTAGGAGATGATTTGAAAGTTTCATCCTAGTTGCGTAAATTCACGTTTAATGATTTAAACTATGGAACTAGAAAGTTCAGGATATAAAGTCTTCTTGGTGAAGGTGGCTTTGGTTTTATTTTCAAAGGTTGGATGGAAGAGAATGGCACTACTCCTATCAATCCTGGTATTGGTCTCACTATAGACGTAAAAACACTCAACCGTGATGGGCTGCAAGGTCACAAGGAATGGATGGTAGAAATCAATCTTCTTGGGGACTTTATCCATCCTAATCTAGTTAGCCATATTTTGCATTGCATACAAGATGATCAGAGGCTACTCGTGTATGAGTTTATGCCTCGAGGTAGCCTGGAAAATCATCTTTTTAGAAAAGGGTTGCGTCCCTTACCATCGTCTATTAGGATGAAAATTTCATTGGGTGCCGCCAAAAGCCTAACATTTCTTTATGGAGGAGCTGAAAGACCTGTGATTTATTGAGATTTTAAGCCATGTAACCTTTGATTTAACTTTAAAATCCCTAACTTATTGCATATTCTCTCATTCTTCATCATTCAAAGGAGACATGCTCCACGCTAAAAACTTAGTTCCAATTTAAAATTTTATATACTTTCTCTCTTGTTTAACACCATTGTTTTGTCACACACACACACACACACACACACACACACACACACATATATAATATATAATATAATTATTTTTTTTCTTTTTTTCAATATATTTTAATTTTTCAAAATGTTGATGGGTTAAATCTATAATTTTCTTTTAACATAGTGGTTTCATCTAGCAATCGTAAAATTAATGCGTAGGGAAAAAGTAAACAATATATATATATATATTATATAATAAAATATTCCATCATTTAAATTTATGGTCAATGTCATTTAAAAATTTAATAATTCAATTTATTTTGGTTTCTAATATAATTAAAATTGTTTGTAATGTTGTTTGTTTGTTTTTTTTTTGCTAGTAGGTAGGTTCCATGGTCTAGATTTTGAACCTAGGCTTTGATAACATATGTGAGGATCCATCCTAGGGTCCTCTAACTAAAAACTAAATTTATTTAATTTAAACACAATATGAAGGGAAATAACTTATTTATAAATCAACATTTATTTTATGACAATATACAATTAACATTTATTTACAACATATTAAACAAGTAAAAGGTTCATTGCAACCATTTATATAATTAATCAATAAACAAAAGAATACTTGTTCCAGTAGCTTGGTTAAGATGCTCCTGACTTTGTTGGGATGCTCCTCTCGACTATCCGACTAAATTTACCTCCCAGCCAGCTAGGAATGATTTCCTAGCCCAGGGAACCTCCATAGGTTCCCTAGCCCTCCGAGCCCAATTCCAACCAGATGTAGTGTGTCCAAGTTAAACAAACACTCTTCAAATCAAATTTTGTATTCCCTCATTTATCTCTTCATTTTCTCCCTTCATTTTCTCCACTTTCTTCAAACAAAATCCTCCAAAACTAAAACAGAGACCAAGGATCCCCCCCCCACCCTAAAACAAAGACCAAGGATTCCCTCCTGGCCCCACCTCCCATCCCCCCCATCATCCTTTCCCTTTTATGTCTCTTCCTCACATCCACCTCAACCAACTATCATTAACGTCATGACTACCCCCTCATCATTTCATTTAGTATCCTTGAATTTTCTTACCATATCTTATTCAAAGTAGATTTGAAAAGACATTTTGGGAATAAACTATGGATATTTAATTTATAATTAAATTGGAGAAGACCATATCTTCTCAAAACTAGATTTGAAAAGGCATTTTGGGATATGAATATTAAATTTGGAAATTAATTGGAGAAGACCATAACTTCTCAAAACTAGATTTGAAAAGACATCTTGGGATATGGATATCAAATTTGGAAATTAGTTGGAGAAGACCATATCTTCTCAAAACTAGATTTGAAAATATATCTTGGGACATGGATATTAAATTTCAAAATAAATTGGAAAAGACCATATCCTATCCAAAATTAAATTTGAGAATACAAGTTGGGGATTGAATAATAACAATAATAAAAGTCATATTAGTAAAATAAAATTACAGTTTCACAAATGTAGGTATATACCAATATTTCTTGATAACTATAAGTCAATATTTTCAGGTTAATTAAATACTAATAAAAATTAGCATGATAAGATCAAGTAGGGTATTACACCTAACCAAGCCCTTTCAGCATCTATGTTCTTTTAGAGAGAATTTTCCTTTAGATCATTCAGATTTCTTTTCAAATTCCTTTATGACCTAGCCAAGTCCTTCTGGAATCTAATTCCTTCTTGCTTCAATGGGGAATTAGAGCTATCTCCTTCAATTGACATAGCCAAGTCCTTATAGAAGCCAAGTACTAGTTTCTAAAGATAAGATATGTCTAATTCTATAATTTGCTTCAGTTATTCACCTTCGGTCAACCTAGCCAATGCCTTCTAGCTCCAGAGGTGAATGTATTCTATAATTTCCCTTATAATTTCCTTGGGCCATTCACGTTTATGCTCAAATTCCTTTATGACCTAGGCAAGTCCTTCTAGCTTCAAAGGTGAATGTATTCATCTCCCCTCATAAAAGTCCTTTATGATCTATCCAAATTCCTTTATGGCTTCAGGAGACGGTCTTCCCAATATTGTAAAGACCTCGACATTCCCTTCCAGTGAGACATCCAACATCTTGTTAAGCGTGTATTTTTCTATAATCTACTCATTTGTGGATATCTCCTGGGTTATTCATATTTAATCGACCTAGAAAGGGAGGTATTCTCCTTGGCTACAATGAATTCGCCTTTGGCTCAAATTTATCCTTGCTTAAGAAGATTTTATGAGCATGTCATGTTGATGCGTGTCTATAGCAAGCTCCATCCTAGATTGGCCATTGTAACTCTCTCATATGTATGTAAGTATCGAGGGCTTTTGGCCAACGTCCTTTATGGCTACTTAGAAAAATGTATCAATAACCTATGGTCATGAGCTAGCAATGTCCTTTTAGTATCCAATTTCCTTTCGAGAGAATCTTCCTTTGGACCTTTCACATTTCTAGTCAAAGTCCTTTATGACCTAGCCAAGTCCTTCTGGCTTCAATGGTGAATTAAATCTATATTCGTTGGTTAACCCAGCCAAGTCCTTCAAGCAACCAAGTCCTTTTGGCTTCTAAAGAGAATTTATATCCAATTCTATAATTTCCATAGGTTATTCACCTCTATTTAACGTAGCCAAGGCGTTATGGCTTCAAAGGTGAATGTATCCTATAATTTCCTGTATAATTACCATGGGCCATTGATGTTTCAGGTCAAGGTCATTGATGACCTAGCCAATTCATTTTCCCAGAAAGTCCTTCTCACTTCAAAGGTGAATGTATTCATCTCCTTTAGTCAAGTTCCTTTATGATACATTCAACATCATGCTAAGATCTTCTTTGTCCATAATATACTCAATATTGAATACGTACGAGGGCTCTATTGCTCCTCTTTGTATCATGTCTTGGATGAAGTGACACAACCATGTCCTTATGGCTACTTCATCTATTATGTAAGAAAGTCATTTTGTTTTTACTACTCCTTCAGTCACGTAAGAAATTATTCTTGTTAATACTACGCTCTCCTGAACATTAGTAACTTTTTGTTGAGTCTATGTTTGAGTCCAAGAAGTTGATCATTTGGTGACTAGACCAAAAATCTTCTCATAGTCCACTCCCTCTTAATTGGAGATTGGGAGAACCCTCTTGTCAAAACCTTCTATATGTTGTTAGCTACTACATAAATTATTGCATTGGTAGTTACCACAATCTACCCATATTTCTCTCCATTCAGAAGTTCATGGAAGAAAAAATAATAACAACAATGAAATACAAAGGAAAAGAAGATGGACAAAAAATAATAAAATTGATCAAGGGAGAAAAGTATGAGGTACTTTCTCTTAATTAAGGAAGAAATTATTGAGTATTGTATGGAAATTTTCAACCTCCTCTATAGTAGGAATCGATGAAGTCCATCTACAATCCCATCAAGCTTAGATTCCATTGCCTTCTTTTGAGGTGGACGCTCATACTTGTCCGCATCATCGAGATATTCTTGGATTTCATCCCCAAAAAATCAATACAAGTTGTAATATCTAAGTCTTCTCAAATGTTTATAAACCCTAAGTCTTCTAGATCTGTTATGAGATGACCATAAAGACTACAAAATAAATACATTAATAAAGTCTTCTCATCTCCCTCTCATTCTAGAATAACTTTCTTCTAAACCTTGTCTTCCATTTTGGGATTTTTCTTTCAGAGCATGATCTTTAGTACCACCACTTGGTATCCTTGTCTTAGGACCTCTCCTTTGGTTGCTACAAAATTCTTTTATCTGTAGTCTTTAATAAGTCTTATCTACCCACTTGGTGGCCCTAGGCCCAATCTCCAAACACACTTTAATTTCCTGCGTACCATAGTGTTTTCAATTATCTCACATTGTTGGTATATATTTCAATGTGTTCTTAGCAATGGTACGTACTTGAATTGAGTTTGACCCTATAGAGAATCCTATTTCAAAGTCAAATGAAGGTTTTGCAAGTTTTCAGTAATGGTCGAAGAGAATGCTCCTCCAACAAAAGGCGAGAGATCCACTCTGCTATGTCAATAAGTACAACACAATAACAACTCTAGTTCAATCTACAATGCTTGAACCATTGGATTAGATGAAGCATAGATTAGATCGATTAGAACCTAGTTTATTGCTTCACCTCATACGAATCCCCCAAAATCACATGTTCACTTCACTACTTGAATAACTCGACAAAAAGCCATAGAGGCTCATCATACTAGCTTTTCAAAACACACTATTGCAATACTGGAAGTGGTCGCTCGAAAGGCTGTCTTGCGAGAAATCATTACCATAATAATGGCAATTGGCCTTTAGTTCATTCTTCGGATTTCTCAGAAATGTGAAGCAGCTACAACAATCAACCGCATCAGCATCTAGCGCAGAGAACATCAGGATGGAAATTGCATTTATTTCCTCAACATTACTATAACTTTGCTTAAAATGTAAAATTTCCAAGAAATCAAAGTTGCGCAAGGAAGAAACAATTTGAAATTAATCATTATATGGAAATCAGATATACATAGGAACTTTTTAGAGTTATTTTGTTGAAATGGTTTTAAACTCAATTAAAGATGGTGGTGAACGAGAGTTTAGATACTTTGGTGGCCAAATGAAAATCTCTTTATAAAATTGGATGCTAGCACAAGGTAAAAGGTCAATCCGTAGACTCCATCATTTGATGGTGGGGGGAGCTATATCATCTCCTAGTCATCTTATCTACAAATTCATATCTCACGTGCAGGGTGATTTATAGAACACGTGATGATGGGCAAAAGAAGTGTGCTTCTTTCAATAATTTTTCTTGTTGTAGCCTCTGTAAGACATAATTCAGACGTCTCACATGTTCCTCCTTAGATTTGGTGTAAACTAATATATCGTCCATATATACTATTACAAATTTACCAGTAAATTCCTTCAGAACTTCATTCAAAAGTCTCATAAATGCACTAGGAGCATTCGACAATCCAAAATACATTACCATCCATTCTTACAATCCTTCATTGGTTTTAAAAGCACTTTTCCACTCATCTCCCTCTCTAGTTCTGATTTGATGATAACCACTTTTTAAATCTAATTTTGTAAAATATATAGCTCCATTCAAACAATCGATAAAATCTTCTATCCTAGGTAAAGGAAATCGATACCTGATTATTATCTTATTGATTGCTCTCGAATCAGTGCACATTCTCCAGCCTCCATCTTTCTTTGGGCTCAACATTGTTGGCACTACACAAGGACTCAAACTCTCTCTAACTAGTCCCTTGTCTAACGGTTCCTGAAGCTGTTTCCTGATCTCTTCGTTCTTTGTGGGAGTCATCCTGTAAGCTGCTTTATTAGGTAGATTTTCTCTTGGAATCAAATCTATGTGATGACTGATTTTCGTAATGGGTGGTAACTCATCGGGCAAATAATCTATAATGATATCACAATAATTGTCTAGCATCTCTTAAATTTAAATTGGTAAATCAAAAACTTTTGTGGAAGTAATTATTACCTTGGGTTTGCAAACCAATTGAAAACTTACCTCATCTTCCTCCATATGTTGCAAGTATTCCTTTCCACTCAGCAAAAGGGTCTTTGGATCAAGTTTCTTCAATGTATCCTCTTCTTCTATTGGCAGCAATGTATGATTGACAACGTCTTTGCTGAATTTGCATGTGTTATTCTTTCCATCATGCATAGCTCCTCTGTCATACTGCCATGGTCTACCTAAGAATATATGACACTCATCCATAGGCATCACATCGCACATAATTTTTTCTATGTATTTTCCCAACCGCAACTCCACTTCACATTGCTCATTCACTACCAACTGATATCCCTTTTGAAGCCATGACACCTTCTAAGCTGTTGGATGTTTCTTTGTTTTCAATTTCAACTTTGCCACCACTTCTGTGGAGACCAAATTATCTGTACTACCACTGTCTATTATCATTTGACAACACTTCCCTTGAACTTTACACACAGTCCTGAACAAGGTTTTCCTTTGTGCTGGTTCAACAATTTCCCTAGCAGGTTTTAACAAAAAAATTTTGACTACCAAAGATTCCCCTTCTATGATACATTCTCTTCGTCTATTACCTTTGTTTCTTCCTCTTTAGTTTTTTCAACAATTGCATTCCTCTGATTCTTTCCTATATTTTATGGGCACTAATAAGCTCTATGTCCTATCTTGTTACATCTATAACATCTAACTTCTCTTCCTCTACCTTTGCCTCCTCTTCCTCTGGAAAAACTCCCTCTGCCACTTGTATCACCTCTTGTTTGTGCATTCTGACTTGAGCTGCTACTCTTGTTTGCCAAGTCTTCTTCTTTCTTCCTACACTCCATCCCACCAAAGTGCTGCATGTCCTTTTAGTTTTGTGTCAACAAACTTCACCTTCTTTCCTTCATCTGTTTCTTCATAATTGAAGAATTTCTCCATGTCATTTATCCAATCTATCAATTCCTCAGGGCTTAATCTTCTTATGTAGATTGAGACTTCAAGTCTAGGCTTGGATGTGGATCACAGAGTGACCTAAATAATCTCATTTCAGAAGTTACATCTGTAGTTTCTTCTTCTGCAGCTTCAGCTTCAGGTTCACTGACATCTCCAACATCGACATCTCTTCCCATTTCCACTGCTTCCAATCTAGCTTGCATATGTTGCATAGCTTCCAACACTTCAACATTTGCAACTGGTCGTCCTCTTCTTTGACCACCACCTCTTCCTACAACTCTGAAATCCATGTTGGATTTCTTTTTCTGATCCTTGAGATCCTGTTCAGTGTCAACAAGCTGCTCTGATACGACAAATGGTGGCTTGGGTGTAGGTGTTATGGATAATCGTTCAAATCCGGAAACGATTTATGCAAGTTCAGGAAGAATTTCTTCTTGGATTTCCTGCGGAGTATGAGTCATCTACCTCGAAAGTTATCTATTCTGCTAAATTAATAGAACTGCTTAATTTTAGTATCAGATGATACGTGTTTTACAAGTCTTCTCAGCATCACACATCGAAATTCCTCCAGGCCACTGTTCATTCACTCATGAATGATGCGATGTGATATTAATCCAATAGTCAGTAGCCAATAGTGATCCAACAGTCAGCAGGATATGGCACGGGAATCTGCACGACGTTTACGGCCCTCATGTAGGCAATAAGGTTTATAAAACCTTGGTCTATAAAAGTTCGGGTCCAGGTTTGAGGTTAACATCCAATCATCTTACGACTGATATCCATTAGATAACAAAGGCCATTAAATCATATGGCTCGCGGGACTTCTATTAGTCCACAAGTTAAAAACAGGCCAACCTCTGCTGTTCATTATGACGTAAGACGTTGAAAATGAAATCAATGGCCAGGACTGAGTGTGGGGCTTCAACCCCAATCAAGAAACCCGTACAGTTTCACCCCCGCAGCTGCTAATACATGACAAAAATAAATTAAATACGATCACATTAGATCACACAAACTCTAAATTCTCAGGCGAAACTGGAAATTAAATAATACATAGAGGTACTACAGAGGGATGCAACGCCTCCAGGATTGACCAATTATACACAGAATACACAGAGATATAATTTCTGCAACTTAATATTATATGGCCAAGACAAGCTAAATCAATCAAAATCCTTTTACAATCATTCAGATCTTAAATAAATACCATTTCATATAACAATCAGATCCTTAAACATGTTGGCATTGTGACACAAGTTTGGTACTATGACATAGGTGTTGTCCTTGATGGAAACTCACACAGATAATAGATCACAGTTCAGGCTCTCAGAATGAAGGGAAAAGAGATATATGCAGGTTCCACTTAAACCAACCTGTGTATACACGCGGTATTGCCGACCCAAAGGCGCGTATGTGTATATACACACTTTCAAGCAAGGAAAACCGCGTACATGTGGGAAAAATTGGTTTTGGTCCATGGTATTTGGTCCTTGGTATTTTGACCCGTGGTATTGATTCAAGGTATCTTGACCAAAGTGTTAACCCCAAGTATTTGGTCCAAGGTATTGCCTCTAAGTGGTTTTGGACCATGGTATTGAGTAAGGCCTAAGACTATAAAAGGAGGAGGAGTTCATTAGGCAAAGGCACTCAAGTATTGAATATCTTATAAAGAAGAAGATCTAGAACACTAGTCATTGGGTTATGTTGCATTGTTGGATCTGAATCAAGGAGGAACCTAAGTGCTTGAAGAAGGATAAGTTCTATTGATGGGTCAAGATCTTAAAGCTTGAAGAGAAGTATCTTTATGTGGTTTTTATCTTTTATCTAAATAATTGGCGCATGTCGTAATTTGTAAATCGAATGATCTTAGTATAACTAATGTCTAAATAGTTGTAAAGGTTAAATCATCTTTTATAGATCTGTACGTAGGTTCAGTATAGCAAAACCTGCGTATATGCTGTTTTGAATTACTGAAACAACATGTATACGCTTTTGCTATATTGAACCTGCATACAGATCTATAAAAGATGATTTAACCTTTACAACTATTCAGACATCAGTTATACCCAGATCATCAGATTTACAGATTGTGACATGCGCCAATTATTTAGATAAAAGATCAAAACCACATAAAGATACTTCTCTTCAAGCTTTAAGATCTTAACCCATCCATAGAACTTATCCTTCTTCAAGCACTCAAGTTCCTCCTTGATTCAGATCCAATAATGCACCATAACCTAATGACCAGTGTTCTAGATCTTCTTCTTCATGAGATATTCAATACTTGAGTGCCTTTTCCTAATGACCTCCTCCTCCTTTTATAGTCTTAGGCCTTACTCAATACCATGGTCCAAAACTACTTAGAAGCAATACCTTGGACCAAATACCTGGGGTCAACACTTCGGTCAAGAAACCTTGAATCAATACCACGGGTCAAAATACCAGGGACCAAATATCATGGACCAAAACCAAGTTTTCCCACATGTATGTGATTTTCCTTGTGTGAAAGTGATTGCATACACATAGACGCCTTTGGGTCAGCAATCCCGCGTGTATACGCGGCTTGGTTAAGTGGAACCTGTGTATATCTCTTTTTCCTTCATTTTGAGAGCCTGAACTGTGATCTGTCATCTGAGTGAGTTTCCATCAAGGACAACACCTGTGTCATAGTGCCAAACCTCGTCATAGTGCCAAAAATCCCCCCCTTTGGATTTGATGGAAACCCCAAGTCACTCTCCCCCTTTGTCATCAAGGGCAAAGGGTTATGCTCCCCATGAGTACATGTTGAAATCTCTGATCTGCAGAAGAGTGTTGTCCTTGCTCCCCCTGATTGTAAGCAAGGTCTGCAAAAGGATGTTCTACAAGAAGAACATGACTGTATACATCATAAATGACCTTCCTATGACCAAGGATTCATACATACATCCATCTCCCAACCAAGTGGGGATATACCAAGATTGAATCATCCACCCAACCAAGTGGGGATATACCAAACGTTTAAACATGATAAAACAAGAACATTACATCATCCATCCCATGCATATTGGGGAAACAAAATAGGTCGTTACATGACTTCGATAATGAAATATATACATGACATAGAGACAAAATATCTAAAACAAGACTATGATAGTCATCAACAACTATCATCAGCAACATCTGTCAATCATCATCTAGACCAGCAACCATGATCTCCCTCTGCACCTATTCCACCTAAAAGAAAAACAGATGTGAAATTGTACCAAGATCTTCTATGATAATGCCAAAAATGCATTATTAGAAGTATATTCTCCCCCTGAACCTGTGCCATATGGTCTCTGTCAGACCCATATCAGACTCTTTTCATCCTGAGTCTAGCCCATTATTTTTTTCTTCAAACCAGCATATACGCGACTGTATCCACTGAAACCGGCATATGTACGTGGATTCTCTTCATGAAATTCGTGTACAACCACTTTTATCTGAAACAAATAAGTGTCAATAGCAAGATGATGCATCAACTACTCCCAGCTTCTGTTTGAGGTATTCAAATGTCTCCTTGGGGAGTCGTTTGGTGAATATATCAACAACCTATTCCTTGGAGGGAACATACTTCGATTTGACCTTTTGTTCAAGCATTTGTTCCCGGAGAGAATGATATTTGATAGGTATGTGCTTGGTCTTTGAATGCATGACTAGATTATTTGAAATATTGATTGCACTTGTATTATCACATAGAATGGAGATAGGTGGAGTGCATGTGATTTGAATGTCCTCGAATGTTTGCATCATCCAAAGGAGTTGTGTGTAGCAAGATGCAGTAGCCACATATTCTGCTTTACTTGTAGATAACGCAATTGAAATTTGTTTCTTGTTGAACCAAGATACTAATCTGGAACCCATATAAAATGTACCACCACTAGTGCTTTTTCTGTCATCCATGCTTCCTACCCAATCTACATATGTATATGCATGAAGTGTAAGATCTGTATCCCTAGGATACCATAAACCAAAATTTTAAGTTCCTTGAAGATATTTGAAGATCCTTTTGACTGCTTGAAGGTGTGCATCCTTTGGATTTGCTTGGAATCTTCCAACTATTCCTACTGCATGCATGATGTCTGGTTGGGTACCTGTTAGATAGAGAAAAATACCAATCATGGATCTGTAGGTTGGTTGATGTACAATTGCTGATTCATCATTTGCGTTGAGGCAGAATCCTGTTACCATAGGAGTACATATTGGTTTAGATTCTTCCATGCCATATTTCTTCAAGATCTGCTTGAGGTACTTGGTTTGTGATAGAAAAATACCATCTTTATTTTGTTGAACTTGTAAACCAAGAAAATATGTGAGCTCACCAAGAAGGGACATTTCAAAAAACTTTTGCACTACCAAAGAAAAGTTTTGACTCATGGCTTCTTCATTACTCCCAAAAATTATATCATCAATATACGCAACAAGTATTCACAATTTATCATTGTCAAATTTTATATATAGATTGCTATGAGCTGATCCTTTTGAAAAACCTTGTTGATCAAGGTATTTGTCAAGATCATAATACCAGGCCCTTCGAGCTTGTTTTAACCATATAGAGCATTTCTGATTCTAAATACAAGTTTTGGATCATTTCCAAGGATGAATCCGTCTGGTTGCTCAATATAAACTTCTTCTTCTTCTAGATCTCCATTAAGAAAGACAAATTTCACATCCATTTGATATACTTTGAACTTCTGAAAGCTAGAAAGAGCAAGGAACATTCTTATGGCTTCTAGCCTAGCAACAGGTGCAAAATTTTCTTCAAAGTCTATACCTTCTTGTTGAGCATACCCTTTACAAACAAGTCTGGCATTGTTTCTAATAACTTCTCCATTTTCATTCAGCTTGTTTTTGAATATCCATTTGGTTCCTATGACATTCTTATCATGAGGTCTAGGAACTAATTCCCAAGTATTATTCTTTTCAATTTGCTCAAGCTCTTCATTCATGGCCTTGACCCAACATTCATCTTTGCATGTTTCATGTAAAATTTGTGATTTGATGGAGGAAAGAAATGCTAGATAGCTTGAAGGTTCTGTGATAGTTCGTCTTGTCTGTACACCTACCTCTTTCTATCCCAAAATTTGAATATCTAGATGATTTTTCTGAACATATCTGGATGGAGTCTTTTCTTCTACCGTTATCTACTCTTCTGGTGCTTCATTGGTTTCTTCTTCTTCAACATTAGTTTGAGTTGATGTGGAGGGATAATACTCATCTTCTTCCCACTCTTCAGTTTTTACCTGCTTTGATTTTTCGCCTGCTTCATCAACCACAACATCAATATTTCAACAATTTTCCTTAGTCTTTTATTATAACACTTGTATCCTTTACTTTGGGAAGAGTAACCAAGGATAATGCCTTCATCTGCTCCAGGTTAAAAATTTCCAAGTTTTTCATCAGTCCTTCTGATGTAACATTTACTTCCAAAAACTTTGAAGTATTTTACAATAGGAGTCTTACCATACCAAAGTTCACGAGGAGTTTAAGTGATGTTTACCCAGACATTTGTTTTCTTGAGAATAGTGATGGCTGCAAATGCAGCTTATCCCCAGAAGGTTCCCGGAGTTCCAAACTCATCTAGCATAGCACAAGCCATTTGTTGAATAGTTCTGTTCATCCTTACTACCACTCCATTTTGTTGAGGAGTCCTTGAGGTAGAGAATTCCCTTCTTATTCCTTGTTCTTCACAGAAGTTGAAGAATTCATCCGAGGTAAATTCCTCTCCTCGATCAGACATGAGGCATTTGATTTTGCGATCTGATTCATTTTCAACCAAAGCTTTGAAGGCTTATAACTTTTCAAATGCTTCATCTTTATGCTTTAGAAGTCCTATCCATCACATTCTGGAAATGTCGTCAATGAACAATATAAAGTATTCTTCTCCACGAGGTGACTTTTTTCTTGATGGACCACATAAATCTGTGTGGACAAGTTCAAGAGGCTTACTAGCTGATCCTTCCTTCTTAGGAAAATGTGCTCTAGTTTTCTTACCAAATTGACATGATTTTCATATTGTATTTTTTGAAATTCTGATCTCAAGAAGATCACGAACAACCTGGAATTTGCATGCATTCCTTATCTAAGGGAAGCTTAGATACCCCAATCTTCTGTACCATAGCCAATATTCATCATTTTTGCTGAGATAACACTGTTGTTGTCCTCACTTGAGTATGTATAAATTATTTGGAGTTCTTATGCCTTTGATCACTGTTTCTCGTATCAAGTTCATGAAAAACACATCCATTTGATCGAAATACTACCTCATTTCCTTTATCACAGATTTGACTAACACACAATAGATTATGCTTTAAATCATCAACATATATAACATTCCCAAATTTAACCTTTTCTTTTAAGAGAGTAGAGCCTTTACCTTTTATGACTATAGGGGTATCATTTCCAAATGGGACCTTCCTTTCCTTTTCTAAGGCGCTGTATGACTGAAGTTTTTCTTTATCACCTATCATGTGTTTCGAGCATCCACTGTCAATGTACCATTGATTTTCTTGTCCTTCTCCATATAAGGCTATACCACGTCTTTCAATTTGCGGTTCTTTCTTTTTCCATGTTTTGGTACCCATTAAAGCTTGCTCCTTCTGAGATGTTTACCAAAATTTACCTGTGCATTCAGAGTCTTCGTGAATGAAGTTGTTACAGATAGTGCATTCTATTTCATTTTCAAGAGCAGAGAAGTTATTGTAGGTCCTTTTCACAATCCCAGTCACATTCCTTTGATTTCGTACTTCTATAGTCATGATGGTCTTGTAAGAAACACATTGAGTAGCTTTGTGTCTAAATTTATGACAAGAAAAACATTGGGCATTAAAGAAATTCCCACGATTATCAAATCTACTGACCTGATGATTATAATTTACATTGACATTCATTCCTGAAGCACATTGAGAATGATATACCTGTGGCTGTTTATAGCTTTTGTTCATCCTTGAAGTAGATTGAACTCGATTTACCTGGTGATTTGCTTTAAGCCTCTGCTGACGATGGTCAATTTGTTCATTTCTCCTTGCTGCATCAAGATAGCTTTTGGAGTTTGATGGCTTTTGTGCTTGAGATGGTTCTTCAGTATATCAAAGGCCTGTCTTTATTAGAGGAGAACACTGCACTTTGATGATTTCATCTAAATTTTTTGATCCTTTAGCAAACCTAAAATTGAGAGCTTTTGTTTTCTCAATTTCTTTTCTTAGACCCACAATTTCAAATTCTAACTTTTCATTGTGTTTTTCCCTTTCAACAAGTTGGAATGTCAGAGTATCTATAATCATACTCTTTTCTTCTAAATAGATTTTAAGTTTAGAAATTTCTTCATAGAGACCATATTCATCTAAAGAATCCAAAAAAGCATCATCTTCAAAAGCCATCGGAAGTCTATAATCATTACTATTTTCATCTTCATCACTATTTGATAAACCATCACTATCTTCATGAGTATAGTAGCTCTTCTTATGTACACTTTGTTTTCTATTCCATTTTGTTGATTCCTTACCTTTATCAAACTTATATTTGTGAGGACATTTGGAAACATAATGATCTACTCTTCCACAAGCAAAACATTTGAAAGGTAGTTTACGTTTGAATCTTCCAGAACCCCGTTGAAGGTTCTTGACAAAGTTTGATTCTTCCTCTCCTTCTGACGTATGTCCTGACTCATTGAGTTCTCCTCTTCCTGAAGCTTTGAATGCAACTTCTCTCATATCTGATAGACCCCCTTTTCTCATTTCATAAGCGGTTAGGATTCCATGTAGTTGTGACATAGTAATACTTTGAAGATCCTGCTTCTCTTCTACAGCAAAAACTTTTGATTCAAACTTAGAATACAAGGATCTTAGAACCTTTTCAATTAAAGTAACTTCTTTTATCTCTTCACCCAAGTTTTTTATACGAATAACAATCTCATCTATACGTAAGAAATAATTAGCTACACTTTCATCATTGTGCATTATGAGATTTTCATATTGAATTTTGAGAGATTGTAGTTTTGCACGTTTTACCTGATCGTCTCCTTCACGTAAGGAAAAGCGCGTACATGTGGGAAAACTTGGTTTTGGACCATGGTATTTGGTCCCTAGTATTTTGACCCGTGGTATTGATTCAAGGTATCTTGACTGAAGTGTTGACCCCAGGTATTTGGTCCAAGGTATTGCTTCTAAGTGGTTTTGGACCATGGTATTGAGTAAGGCCTAAGACTATAAAAGGAGGAGGAGATGATTAGGCAAAGGCACTTAAGTATTGAATATCTTATGAAGAAGAAGATCTAGAACACTGGTCATTGGGTTATGGTGCATTGCTGGATCTGAATCAAGGAGGAACCTGAGTGCTTGAAGAAGGATAAGATCTATTGATGGGTCAAGATCTTAAAGCTTGAAGAGAAGTATCTTTATGTGGTTTTGATATTTTATTGAAGAATTGGCACATGTCATAATCTGTAAATCTGATGATCTGGGTATAATTGATGTCTGAATAGTTGTAAAGGTTAAATAATCTTTTACAGATCTGTATGCAGGTTCAGTATAGCAAAAGTGCATATACACGCTGGTTCGACAATTCAAAATAGTATATACGTAGGTTTGCCTTCATATAACAACGTATGCACACAGGTTAGGCAAATTGAAGTAGTGTATGTCTCATATGCTATGTTTTAGCTACTTTTGTTTACTATTGCAATGTTGTGGGTTCTGGTACTGTTACTATATTTTGGTTATAACATTCAGAGAAGTGATTTTTTGATTTAGTTTTGGTTAAGTGCAAGGGAGATTGATTGATGTAGATATATTTTGATTCTTTTGATGGATCCTGTCTGAAAATTTATGAAACATGGTCCCTGGAAGAAAGAGAAGGTTGTAACCTTCTATAGGTCAGCACCTACGTACTAGTACATCAGCTAGTACAAGAGCTAAGGGGGTTATAGCTCCCTTCCAGGAGAAGCTAGAGAATAAGAGAAGGCTTTTACCTTCTATAGGTAGAAGCCCGCGTACTGGTATAAGAATGCACCAGTATAGAAATACTATAAAAACAAGTTTCTTATTTAAAGAAGATAGAGACAAATTGCAGTAGGTGGTTTTCACCCACATTGGGTTTCCACCTGATATCTTGTGTGTGATTGTCTGCTCTATTTTTACTGTACCTGTTACTGCTTATATGGTTCTGATACACAAATTAAGAATCAACTGACTAAATAATAAGTTTATAAGGTATACCTTGGTTTCTCTAAACACAATTGCATATATACACAAGTTGCATTCACAGAAGTAGCATATATAAATCTGTTTATGGAAACAAAATATTGTTAAGTTGCTAATACTGATTCACCCCCCCCCTCTCAGTATTATTTCCAACAAAACACTAGGCCGAATCTGCCTAATCTTAAACAATATCTAATCTATCTAATATTTTCCTCGAGAATCTCAACTGAATCTAAACTACGTGAATTAATTACAAAATCATTCAATCCCTAAATCCTAACTCAAATCCTATCTAGAAATCTTGTATATTGACAGCTAAAGGATCCCACTCCTTTGCTTGTAATTTTTTTTTGTATTTTTGGAATAACTTCAAAGTCTTTTGCCTTCAAGCCTCATGCTCTTGCATCAGTTTTTAAAATGGGACAAGATGAAATATTTGTGATATTCAGTAGGTTAGAATGGTGAATTTTAGGTTATAAAGCAGATGTGTCTTTCCATAAAGTGGTTGTGGTTTATTGCTTGAATAATTTTGCAATACTAAAGTTGTGATACATATATCATTTTCCCTTTATAATAATAAACTTATGATATAACCAAAATCCGAAAATCTAAAAGTGGCTGTAGCTTTTGGGAAGGAAAAGATCTTCTAGAATCGACCCCTTGGATTATCCCTGCGTAGTGATCGTTTTATTATAATTCACACAAAGCTTAACAAATCATAGAGAAAATAGTAACAAAAGCCCCAAACCATTAGACAATTTCCGATATTTTATAACAGCGATCAAACCATAGTGTGACAAGTGGCAAGCATATATAGGTATCAAAGGTTTTGATATTGGAGGTTTTAACAAGACACGCTTCACAAATTTGCGATATTGCAATGTTCCATCATAACGGACATGAAATCACTTCAAAACATTAAAAAATAAATTGCATTCGCATATGATATTGGTGATAATTGATTATCAAAGGTGAGACTATACGAAGGTTGTGAAATGGGCATTCTGAGGAACTGGAAGCCATTGAAAGATCAAGAGCTTATCAATAGCAAAGTTCAACAATACAACCAAACTATAAAATACCCATCTCAAAGTTTATCGTATTATACCTCTGTTATGAAAACAACTCACAAAAAGATAGAAAAGATAGTTGAACGCCTTAGAATTCAGCCTCTTCGAGGGGGAAACCTCCTTTACATTACACAAATGAACAATTCTTGGATGCTACAAATGAAGATACCTCCTTTCTATATATAGGATTCTAAGAGGTCTTAATATAATCAGAGCCGGCGTAACAATAATAATGTAAGGGCATAATAATAACAATAGTGGGCTTCTATGGGGCACAATAGTAACAATGTGGGGACTACATGGGTACAACGATATAATAAGGGGGTTGTACTAATAACAATAAGGGGTTACACTAGTAGTATAGGGGCCTAACACGCCCCTCTCCTTCAAAAAGTGTTGTCCTCAACGCTTGAGTAGTTTTTGATGCTTCTATATAAAATTTTTGTCCTCCCATGTGGAATCTTCAGCGGGTAACTTCTTCCACCTGATGAGATACTCTGAAATTGATTGATTTCCTAGCTTTCAGGTTTTTGTCTCTGTGACTGCTCCAGGTTCCAATATGATTTTTCCTTCCTCTTCAAGTTCTGGCTATATTGTTTGAATTGGGATATTCTGCAACTTTTGAATGAGTGGCCACACTTCTTTGTCCTTCTTCCATTCATCCCTTGCTTCTTTTATCCAATTTGGTTGGATAATAGAAATAGCACAAAACAATGCTTCCACATCCTCATCCTTTCTTGAGAGTGCATCCACAACAAAAAATTTCTTCCCTTTTCTGTAGATGATGTCAAAGTCATAACCCAACATATTTGTGACCCGTTTTTTATGTTCTTCTAATGATAATATTTGTTCTAAAATGTATTTAAGACTATCATGATCCATTTTTACCTTGAAGTGTCTTCCCATTGGGTAAGGGTGCCATTTCTTAAGTGCATGTAGTATTGCCAACATTTCCTTATCATAATTATCTTGCTTGAGATGTAACCATAAAAATACCCAATCACCTACATCAAGCTGCGATGTTGATCTACCTGTTTTTTCATTTGATTCTGCACCAAAGTGGCGTTATCCTTTAAAATTAGGAGAACTTGTTGTTGATGCTTGATGTGATATTTCAATGCTTGAACCTTTTACTTTTTGATATTTCCTTCTATCTTGAGAGTTTGAGGAGTGGTAATTTCTTCCAATGCTTTAGAAGATATGGTCGGATTCATTTCTTGATGCTCGATGTGATCTTTCACTTCTTGAACATTTCTCTTCTTGATATGTCCTTCTATCTTGATAGTTTGAGGAGTAGTACTTCTAGCCAATGCATTACAAGATATGGTTGGATTCATTTCTTCTTTCTCGATGTGATCTTTCACTTCTTGAACCTTTTTCTTCTTGATATGTCCTTCTATCTTGAGAGTTTGAGTGGTAATTCTTGCCAATGCTTTACAACATATGGTCGGATTTATTTATTCTTTCTCTGGTGTTGCGTCCTAGGATTTATTTATTTATTCTTTCTCTAGGATATATTCTCTTCTTTTGATGTTTCATGATCCTTTTCTTCCTCCTCTTCATACTCTATGTAAAATAATTTCTTCTCAGCACACTTGTGACCTTTAATGCATTTTCTATCACAATTGTAACAAATCCCTTTTTCTCTTTTTTCTTCCAATTGTTGTGGTGTAAGCCTTGTAGGTTGTGGAAGGCTAGGAGAAGAAACACTTCCATAGTTATATTCATGAGTGGTTGCATTCCTTGTTTTCATAATTTCGCTTTCAATGTTTCTTGCCAACTCAAATGCCTCCTCCAATGAATCAGGCTCCCAAAAACGAACCTCATGTTGAACTTTATCCTTTAAAGTCCCTATGAAGACATCAATCCTTTGCTTTTCTAGAATATAATTTACCCTTCTATTCAATTTTTGAAAGTCTTCAATGTGCTCTTCCATTGAACCCTTTTGTTTGAGATTTATCAATTGGCTAAAGAAGGAGTTTCTCTTTGATCCTCATAATGTGCTATCATTTCCTCCATGAAAATTGACCACGTGAAAAGTGGTTTACGAGAACAAAGCCCTTTATACCATAAAAATTGATTCGGTTCTAAATAATTAGATACAATACATACTTTTTGTAACAGTGGTACACCATGTAGATCAAAGTATTTCTCCATCTGCAGTATCCAATTTACCGGATCCTTGCCATCAAACTTCCTCATCTCGCTTTTTCTTGATTTTAGGAGCTCAATCTTGAAACGACTGTAACTCTGTAATTTTGGATCTTCCAGTTCTAAAATCGCGACCTCTAGTAGCCCTTTGTATCCTCTTTCCAATTCCACCAGTCTGATCCAAATTGGATTCTCCATGAAAAAGTTATGCCAAATCTCCCACGATGACTTGATTATAGACTAGTTCAGTAGAGCGAACCTGTACGATGTGAGACGTGTCACTGTTTCGACCTCTGGATCTAAAAAATGTATACAAGAAACTACAGTCCATCCTCTTTTTGTAACTTCTTACAAAATTTCAGTCCGATGCTCAGAGAGAAAGTTATCATAATTTTCCCTAGGTCACTTGTTTGGAATGTAATTCAGAGGTTTGCAAAAACCCTAACTTCCTAAGACTATATCTTCGAAAATATAGCGAGATGATTTGAAATTCGAAGTGAAGTTTCAGATTGATTTCGTCTCAAATGGATTTTTTTCTTAGCTTTCGAAACTTCGTAGCGAAATAGTTATAGCGAAAATCCCACGATGACTTGTTTGGAGCAGCGAAACCCTAGAATCCACAGCTCTGATACCAAATGTTATGAAACCAACTCACAAAAATATAGAAAAGATAGTTGAACGCCTTAGAATTCAACGTCTTCGAGGAGGCAACCTCCTTTAAATTACGCAAATGAACAATTCTTGGATGATACAAATGAAAATATCTCCTTTCTATATATAGGATTCTAAGGGGTCATAATATAATTAGAGCCAACATAACAATAATAATGTAAGGGCATAATAATAACAATAGTGGGCTTCTATGGGGCACAATAGTAACAATATGGGGACTACCTGGGTACAACAATATAATAAGGGGGTTGTACTAATAACAATAAGGGGTTACACTAGTAGTATAGGGGCCTAACAACCTCAATACATCGTAAGCATAAAAAAACCAACTCAAAGTTTAACGTATTATGCCTCAATACATCAGAAGCATAAAAAACTCAATTCAAAGCTTAACATTATATGAATCTTAATATAAGAGATGGCACTCAAAAGCTTCCGGAAAGGTGCTTGCACATTGGGGTGTCCATCTCTTCAAATAGCATACCATACCATGTCAATGTGAAGTGCAAGAGAAGAAACCAAGTGCTTTGGACAATCCATGGAATTGTGTGGAATTGCAAGGTGAAAAGAAACACCAAAATTGTTTCACACAAAAACTCAAGAAATAGCCTAAGACTTATTAATATCATAAACAAAATAAAAAGTTCAAACATATAAAAAACACTAAAACTAATCATTAATATTATCAAGAAATTAAAAATTTCAAACCTATAAAAAAATAAAACCAAATAGTATCTAGGTTATTAATTTTAATTTTAAATTTTCGTTTTAGTTAAAAAAAATCTAATTATTAAATAATATCTAGATTATTATTATTTTTTAATCATTTTAAATAGTATTTAGATTTTTTTCCTTTTCCCTTGCAAACTTCAATGTCCATGAGTCACGACTTAGTGTTGACTCTCAAAATATTAAGGTCTACATGAAGATTATAAGTTCCAATCAAGATATCTGATGGGCGGATTATTTTCGCTATCTTGAGGTACTGTATTCTTTGCCTATAGCTCAAACTCGATATAATTCCATAGACTTTTCCAAATGTATGTCGCATGATGTCATTAATATTTAATAGTGGTCGTCGTTGGACATGACCTTGGTAGCGACAGACCAACAACTTCACCATAATCATATCTAGAAATCATGTATTACTATCCATTCTCCTAAGGAGTATCTTTTTCTCAACCGAAAGGATTGATTGGGATGGTAATTCTATGGTGCAACCTCTCTCTTATGGCCTTCAGCTCAACCCTCGCCATGCCATTCTTTCCTGCAAGTGCAAACATTGTTGGACCTCTTGTCACTGATGACTGCAAGGATCACGTTGTAAAGAAACAAGAAAGTCTCCATGAACTCTACAATTCCCGCCGTCTAGAAGGAACATGATATGTACTCACCCAAGTAACAGTACGCATATATTTGAGCCATAATAAATTAAAGATTTGAAAGAAATCGAGTCTAGGGCAGTATCAAAGATTTTAAACAAGGGTCATAAGAAGAGTTCTAATGTGGTGGATCTGATATTAGATTTAAATCAAACATAAAGTGGGATCAGGTTAGGGCCTATCAGAAACTCCAAGCACATAGGCTAACGATTGGTGTGAGTCCCGCTTGTCCACCTTGAAGGCCATCAGAAATATCCATGGATTCTTCATCTCTTCACTCTGTAATCGACAAAGCAGCGCTGCATAACGAGTTTAAGTAGTGAGGAATCAACATTCCTTTTATTGTAATCACATAAAAGTGCAGAAAAGAATATAATTATAGAAGGCATACACAAACAAAACGATGATAAAAATTGAATACCATTGTTCCTATGGATTGTTTTAGCATAAACTTCAGAATCCTTTTTAATTTATTTCTTACTATGTAGTAAACCGAACTCTTTGTGCTCAACTTGTGACTTTGAATAAATTTTATGTGATTTTTTTTCTATCATAGTGTTGCAGAAGTAGGAAAATTAACAAAGGTTAGAACAATTCCATTAAAATTTCCTTGATGATGAATATTTTTATTACTAAATTTTAATAACATTTGTAGAAGGGAGTGGAATTTTGTATCCAAACTTGTTCCACTTCCTCTAATTTGATTGCACAACAAATTTTTGGAGCAACTTTTCCTTTAACGAGAGGTATGGGTGTTCATTTTTTATTACCTTTAGAAGTTGTACAAAATGTATTCCTCTAACTCGACTGCACAAAAAATTTTAGGAGAATTTGTTTTCCCTTAATGAGAATATCCCTACTTTTTGTCATTTTAGTACAGGCCTCTGGTGAAAATTGTAAGCTGGTGGGTCTCTTTCCTTCTGGACATTTTTTATTTTTTTTCTCTTAGTTTTTCCCTTCCTATGCACTTGAGGACCTTATACAAGGAATTTATTTTGGGAAAACAGTACTAGTTCACTTTCACCAACCACACAAATCACAGGATCATCTTAAATTACATTATTCGTCTTGGCGATATATGTTGGTCACCTTATCTTATTAAAAATGTAAGGGAAACTAAGGGTTTCTTGAGTATTGGATGGCTCACCTGGCAATGTTGATGGACAACTGGATCTATTTAAATATAAAATGAATAAAGTTTAGAAGAAAATCTCTTTATAATGAGACTCGCGTGATCTGGATTTTGACATTGTGTTTTGTTTTTCCACATAG
The DNA here is from genome assembly GCA_000404065.3 of Pinus taeda. Classification (NCBI taxonomy): domain Eukaryota; kingdom Viridiplantae; phylum Streptophyta; class Pinopsida; order Pinales; family Pinaceae; genus Pinus; species Pinus taeda. Next base: position 222,087 of record APFE030008444.1, on the reverse strand, counting down.
TTTGTGTGTTTATACTGCAGTGTTGGGAAAAATGGGACTTTTGTCAACCACATCGGCACTGGAATTGAAACATTCCCTTTAAGTGGAGTAGAAAGTTATGGTTATAAGATCTTTGTATCCCATTTAAGATCTAAGCCCTTCCCATATCCATTCTACTCTAAAATTCAACAAAAAATGTTGTTGTCAGGTCTGCTACTCTCGTCTCCAGCGGTGGTATCAAAATTGGACAGCAAGGTTTACAAATGAAGAGATGTGCCTCAAGAAGACAATTGCATTGCAAAATGTTAAACAAAATCCAATATATTCTACTGCAAGTTTCGTTAGCAACCATTTTCTTCAATTCAAGATGTATTTCTTAACATGTCATGACCTCATTATCATCTATGATGATAACCTTAGAGTTGGAGATTTTATTGAAAATGTTGAGGACATTGCTATATTCCATTCACTAATTGATAATTCATGGAAACCATGAAAGGTCCACTTTGGCCATTTAAATATTTGAATCAACTCCTTTAAGGGTAGTCACTCTGATCATTCTCTAGATTATGAGTTCTCTATTTTCTTGAAGAGATGACAATGGTATGTTCTTCATCCCATAGCCATTGAGTCTACAACTTTCCAATTGATGTATTCTTTCATATGATGTCACACGTATAACCACTGTAACTATGATTGAAACAATATTACAATGAACTCCTCCCCTTGTTTAGCACTCCTTCAGAGATTGTGTTTTATACATGGTTCGAACGATGTCCAAATCTAATTCATACATACATCTTTTCAAGAAATTAGGAGAAGGATTGTTACACTAGAATAATTAGATGAGGAAAAACAACAAAGAGACAAAGAATCATTTTAGTAACACATGATGGTTCTCAGTGCAACGCAAGTTAGTTGAACAGTGTGGGCTAATGGATTGAGATGGGAGAATGACGCAAGAGTGGGATGCAATCTGTCGACATAATTCCTTTGATTGCAGTACAGTGTAATGATAATTGTTTGTATTTGATGTAGCACAATGAGTGCTTCTACTTTGTGATTGAGTTACTATTAATCTCCCTTCTTTGTGATGAGGCACAAGGAACATTTTTTCTTTGCGATAAAGCATTGATAAGACTTGTTCTTTGTGATGTGGCCTTATTACTAATGACATGGAATTGACTCATTCACTTTGTTGTGACATCACATTCCCTCTAGAATCTTTTCGACATCACATTATGAGCCTTTCTTATTCCAAAGTTTCATGCATAAGCACTCTATTTCCAAGAACCCCATTTCTAATTCCTCATCTTGTTTCCCAACTCAAAATGTTATAAAATATTCTTAACACAATTTATATCATATATAGATTATCCAATATAGGAGTAGATTGGTATGAGGATATCAACTAAGTCACATTTGTAAGTTGTAACCCAAATCTCCAAACATTCAGAATATTCATTATCCATGGCCATCGAAAGACAAATTTCATTATATTACTAGCCCTAACTTAGGAAGAGGACTCCCTATTGTTTCTGAAATTTCATTTTGTCCAAACTCACAAGAAACATAGTTTAAAGACAAGGTTTTGTTGTCCCTTGTGTTTTCTCCTCTTATAAAAAATTGTGAGACTATGGGGATGATTTTGAGCTTCTAAAATTGGCAATCAGTTTTGAAACCTTTCAACTATTTTCGCATTGCAAGAATTCCACATAGTTTGAACCCAAATATATTCTAGTTGAAAATCTGTCCTATTCGAAGAAAAAATATTTTTTGAAACCAACATTGATACATCTTAGGAAAAATATTAAATTTGCTCAGTATTGTACTCAGATACTAAGTGCATCATGATCAATATTGTTCGTTGACTAGAGGAACCTATACCAATTTTCGAAGTGCTAGTGAGACATCCAAGTAGGATATCCCAGTCATGAAATCTGAATTACTTCTAGCACCCCGCAACATTGTTACTACTATAGGACAAGGCCTTGTTCAAAGACATATGAAAGTTTCAATCCATTTGACTTGATACACTGAATGAGATGAGATGAAGTGTTTTCTAATCACTACAACAACTTGAAAAATTTCCCCTTAAACTCTATTGTGACATTATGTCTCTAATATTAGATGCAAATGAAAGTAAATTTGTGAATGAGTAAGCCCTTGCATAATGTCTTCATTTCCACCTTCAATCCTAGGGGTCAATAATGTTGACATAAGCTCCAAAAAACTGCAACCGAGTAGCTTTGAAGAATTTCTAAGTCTTAGTATTATTTCAGACAATATTTGCTTGAGAGTTGCCACCATTCTTGCGTGCTTCAACAATATAATTCTGTGACAGTAATTCCACATCAAATTAAAGAGTGGTATAGCAAGGCATGGTAGCTGGCCTATCAAAACAACCATGAACAAATAGTATATAATATCATTTTCATCATGGTAAAACAACTATTCTAAAACCTTCTTCTATACACCCTAATTTTCTTAGCAAGAAGATCATGTTCTTGATCAGTACTGCACTTGGTTCATTTCATACAATATCTTATGATGTGAACAATATGCAACATAAAAACGTAATTCAATTATGCAACAAATTTCAGGAGCAACTTTTCCTTTAAGAGAGGTATGGTTTTCATCTTTTGTTACTCTTAGAAGTTGTACGAAATCTCATCCTGTTCATTAATATTGTGTACTTTTGGTCATCATTCATGACCTTGGTAGCGACATACCACCGAATTCCTATAATCATATCTGGAAATCATGTATTAATATCCATTCTCCTGAGGAAGAACTTTCTCTCAACCAAAAGGATTTATTGGGATGGTCATTTTATGGCGCAACCTCCCTCTTATGGCCTTCACGTTGACCATTGCCATACTAGTGTTTCATGTAGGTGAAAACATTGTTGTAGTGTTGACACCCATGACCGCGAGGATCACAATGTAAAGAAACAAGAAAGTCACCATGAACTCTGCAATTCCCAACCTCCAGAAGGACCATGACGTGAACTCCACTGGGTAACAACGTGCATATATTTCAGACATAATAAATTGAAGTTTTGAAAGAAATCAGGTATGAGGCTGTATCAGAGATTTTAAATGAGGGTCATAAGAAGAGTTCCGATATGGTGGATTCGATATCATATTTAAATCAAACATCAAGTGGGATCGGGTCTGGGCCTATCAGAAACTCCGAGCACATAGGCCATCGATAGGCATGAGTCTCGCTTGTCCACCTTGAAGGCTAGCGACAATATCCATGGGTTGTTCAGCTCTTCACTCTGCAATCAATTAAGAAACTCTACATAACGAGTTTAAGAATTGAGGAATCTACATTCATTTTATTATGATCACATAAAAGTCCAGAAAAGAATCTAATTGTAGAAGTCATACACACACAAAAGGATGATAAAAATTGAATGCCATTGTTCCTCTAGAATTTTTCAGCATAAAGTTCCTAATCCCTTTTAATTTATTTCTTACTACATAGTAAACCCAACTTTGCCTTCTCAACTTATGACTTTGAAGAAGTGTTATGTGATTTTTTGTTGCTATCATAGTGTTGCAGATGTAGGATAAATAAAAAATGTTGGTACAATTCCATTAAAATTTATGTGATGATGAAGATTTTTATTACTAAATTTTAATAACACTTGTATAAGGGAGTGGAATTTTGTATGCAAACGTGTTCCACTTCCTCTAATTTGATTCTGCAACAAATTTTAGGAGTAACTTTTCCTTTAACGAGAGGTATAGGTGCTCATTTTCTGTTACCCTTAGAAGTTGCATGAAATCTCTTCCCAGCACATTGTAACCATCATTTAAACTAAACTGTTATTTTTGTTGCTGCTGCTTGGGTTCATTATGGGGCAGGACTAGTGGTGCTGGAATCTTGCATCTTTTGAGGCCTTTGTGAAAATGGGTCTCTGATATTAGTGGGAAATGTAGTACTAGTAAGAGTTGCAGGAGGATGCGTTGATGGGTTACTACTATAGGACAAGGGCTTGTTCAAAGACATCTGAAATTTTCAATCCATTTGACTTGATACACCAAATAAGATGAGATGAAGTGTTTTCTAATCACTAGAACAACTTGAAAATTTTCTCCTTGAACTCGATTATGACGTTATGTCTCTAATATTAGATGCAAATGAAAGTAAATTGGTGAATGAGTAAGCCCTTGCATAATGTCTTCATTTCCATCTTGAATCATGGGGGTCAATAATGTTGACATAAGCTTTGAAACACTGCAATCTAGAAGCTTTGCAACATTTCTAACTCATAATATTATTTGAGACAATATTTTCTTGGGAGTTGCCACCATTCTTGCATGCTTCAACAATATAAGTCCACGACAGTAATTCCACATCAAACTAAAGAGTGGTATAGGGAGGCATGGTAGTTGGCCTATCAAAAGAATCATGAACCAATAGTATATAATATCATTTTCATCATGGTAACAAAACTTTTCTAACACATTCTTCTCCATGCCCTGATTTTCTTAGCAAGAAGATCATGTTCTTGATCAATAATGCACTTGGTTCATTTGATACAATCTCCCCCGATATGAAAAATATGAAACATAAAAAAAAAGTAATTCGATTACAAAACCAATTTCGGGAGCACCTTTTCCTTTAACAAGAGGTATAGGTCTTAATTTTTTGTTACCCTTAGAAGCTGTATGAAATCCCGTCCTGTTCATTAATATTGAATAATAGTGGTCCTCGGTTGTGACCTTGGTACGGACAGACCAACGACTTCGCTATAATCATATTTGGAAATGTTGTATTAATAGCCATTCTCCTTAGGAAGGACTTTCACTCAATTGAAAGGATCGATTAGGATGGTAATTCTAGAGTGCAACCTCGTGCATATGGCCTTCACCTCAACCATCGTAGCACCATTGTTTCCTACAGGTGAAAACATTGTCGACCCTCTCGACACCCATTACCATGAGGACCGCAATGTAAAGAAACAAGAAGATCACCATGAACTCTGCAATTCCCGCCCTCGAGAAGGACCATGACGTGAACTCCCCCAGGTAATAGCACACATATATTTGAGCCATAATAAATTGAAGTTTTGAAAGAAATCGGGTCCGGGCTGTATAATAGATTTTAAACGAGGGTCATAAGAAGAGTTCCGATGTAGTGGATCCAATTTCATATTTACATCAAACAAAAAGTTGTTGGAAATTTCTGATGATTTCAAACAAAACTCTGAACAGAGAAAATGCTCTGTTTTTTAACCCAGGAAATTAAAAATTTGTTTGCTGAAGGCAGAGATTTACACATGCACAGAGAACACTTGTATTCATTAAAAATAATGATGTTACAAAATAATATTTTCTTCTTCCTCCAACAGAGGGATTACACCAGCTCCAAAAAGAAATTTACTCTGTCTCTGCAACATAGAGCAATACTCTGTTTCTTAAAGAAAATTAACACACTGCTGTGTTAAAAAAAACATATCATTCACTCGATGCTGCGTTACATTTCATATGCCCAAAAAAAGAATTACATTCATTGCACTGATGTGCATAAAAACATTTCATTTCACTGAACAACAAAAAACATTCCCCTCACGCTGCTGCGCATCTCTTCTTCAATGAACAACTACACAAAAGTTTTCCCCAAGCTGCTGCGTGTTCTTACAATTTGTTGTGGCAAGTTTTTCATTACATTTTTTCAATGAACAACCAACAAAAATTATACATTCGCATTGCTGTGCATTTTTCTCGTTCGCGTTGCTGCTGTGAGTTTTTCACTCTTACATTACACACACGAGAACAACAAAAAATATATTACATAGTCAACGGGAAACAAAACAAAAAAAACAATAAAATTAAATATTTTTACCTATGTTTACTGACCGTCGTAAGCTTTATATTAATTACATTCAATATGGTGGTTAGCCAATATCGCACGGCAATATATATTTTTGATAACCGTGGATCTGTCCCGAAGTTAATCGGATGGCCATCGCAATTTCCCCAGAGGTCAAAATCGCACGGAGTTTATGTGCTGGGCAAAGGGTGGTTTTGGAATAGTTCTCGTGGACATGCGTCAATAGGTGAGTGTGATCAGAGCCCCATCGAAAAATACCACTCTGCATGAAAGGTGGTGCGGGGAAATCCATGGTGGTTTTGTTGGAAATAAATGTGTGCAGGTGAAATTATATTTTAACACTCCCCTTTAATTTCAACTGCTGGGTTATCAGTTATACCCAGAAATTTCCTCAAAAACTCAAAACTTTTCTGCCCCAATGGTTTGGTTAGAATGTCTGCAACCTACTCCTGAGTCCTACAATGTTTTAAGACAATTTCTCCATTGTTTACCAATTCCCTGATGTAATGAAACCTTGTGTTAATTTGCTTCGTTCTCTTATGAAACAAAAAATTCTTGGATAATGCAATAGCTGAGCTATTGTCACAAAAAATCACTGTTCTTTTTTCTTGCTCTTGGCATAAACTTCTTAACATCCTTCTCATCCAAACTGCTTGACATACTGCTGCTGTAGCTGCCACATATTCTGCCTCTGCTGTAGACAACGCTACAATAGGTTGTTTTTAGAAGCCCATGAAATAGCTCCTGAGCCCATGTGAAAAACATAACCGGATGTGCTTTTCCAATCATCTACACTTCCAACCCAATCACTATTAGTGTATCCAATTAAATGTGAACATTCTGAAGTAGTATATAAAATGCTAAAGATTTTTGTACCTTTAACATACCTCAGAATCCTTTTTGCTGCCTGCCAATGTGCTTCTTTTGGCCTCTCCATGAATCTGGAAAATAAACTAATAGCATCCATTATATCCGGCTTAGTTGCAGTCAAATACATGAGGCTGCCAACTATGCTCTTGTACAAACTAGGATCAAAATCCTTGTTGTTGTCCTCTTTGCTGAGTTTTAATCCCATCGTTGTGGGTGTGATTGCTGCTTTGTTGTCCTGCATATTAAATCTTTCCAACACTTCATTAACATATTTTGCTTGTGAGATAAAAATTCCATTTCCACTTTGTTCTACTTCTATTCCTAAGAAGTATCTCAACAAACCCATGTCAGTCATTTCAAATTCTTCTTTCGTGACTGTTTTGAAATTTTCAATAAGATAATCATTATTACTTGTGAAAATAGCACCATCAACATATAACACAACAATTAGTATTTTACCATCCTTTTCTTTGATGTAGAGGGTGGGTTCTCCCTCACATTTTTCAAATCCATTTTCCAGTAGATAAGAATCTATCTTACTGTACCACGCTCTTGGCGCTTTCTTCAGCCCATAAGGAGCTTTCTTCAATCTGCACACTTTGTTCTCTTGGCTTTTTTTTTCATAGCCTGGAGGTTGTTCAATGTAAACCTCTTCCTTTAACACTCCATTTAGGAATGCTGACTTCGCGTCCATTTGGTAAACTTTCCACTTGTTTTGTGCTACTATGGACAACACAGCTCTCATGGTTTCCATTCTTGCAACTAGTGCGAAAGTTTCCTCATAGTATCTCCCATACTGTTGCTTATATCCTTTGACAACAAGTCTTGCCTTGTGTCTTTCTATTTTGCCTTCAACATTACTCTTGGTTTTATAAACCCATTTAACTCCAATGACTTCCTTTCCTTTTGGTAGTTCAACTAGATCCCATGTCTTGTTTCTTTCTATGGCATTGATCTCCTCATCCATAGCTTCTATCCATTTCTTATCCTTAATTGCATCTTCGAAATGAATAGGATCATCAACATGACAATATAAAGCAAACAAAGAATTCAAACCTTCATTTGTTTCATCTTGTTCATAAATATCACTTAAATTTTTGAACTTCTTACCTCTTTCATTTGGTGTACAAGTGCTTGAAGATGCACTTGAATTTCCTCCTTGTGATGTGCTTGGAGAAGCACTTTCATTTCTCCTCAAGGGTGTCTCTTGCTGCCCTTGTGTTGGCGCTGCTATTTTGGGGATGTATTTCAGCCAATCTCCTCATCATCTTTATCATGAGACAAAGAGTTTTTAACATTCACTGTTTTCTCTATGCTTCCATCCCAAGCTATCTCCTCAATGAACTGAACATCTCTGCTCACAAAAACTTCTTGGTGGATGGGTTTATACAACCTATAAGCTTTGGATTCCTCACTGTATCCAATGAAAATACATTTCTCCCCTTTGTTGTCCAACTTCTTCCTTAGCTGATCTGGAATGTGTGCATAAGCCACACATCCAAAAACATTCATGTGGGTGACTCCTTGCTTTCTCCCACTCCATGCTTCTTCCGGCACTCTATTCATGACTGCTTTTGTAGGGAATCTATTTAAAATGTATGCTGCATAATGTACAGCTTCAGCCCAGTAATCATTTGGAAAATTGTTTGCCTTTAACATACTCCTCGCCATATCCATGATTGTCCTATTCTTCCTTTCGGCAACTCCATTTTGTTGTGGAGTGTACCTAGTGGTAAATTGTTTATGAATTCCATTTTCTCTACAAAAACATAGAAATTCTTTGGATATATACTCACATCCTCTATCCGTTCTTAGAATATTGATATGCAGCCCACTTTGGTTTTCTACAAGTGCTTTGAAATTTCGAAAATTTTCAAACACTTCACTTTTGTTCTTCAGGAAATAAACCCAAGTTTTTATGGTAAAATCATCAATAAATGTTAGAATATAGAGGTTGCCTACAAGTGATGGAGTTTGCATCGGTCCACATAAATCTGAGTGGACAATTTCTAAGAGTGATTTTGCCCTTATGCTTCTCCCTGATGGAAAACTTTCTTTGTGTTGTTTCCCCAAGATACATCATTCTCAAAGAAAACATTGTACCCCTTTTGAACAAGCTGTCCAATACTCAATAGGTTACATTTCATTTCGGGAACATAATATACATCTACCATGGTTTTCTTTTCACCTTTGTTTGTTAGGATATTTACTTCTCCTTTTCCCATAACAGAAACTTTACTATCAGTCCCAAGTGTGACTTGTGACTTCACACTCTGATCTAACTTAGAAAAAAGGGCTATGTTTCTTGTCATATGGTTACTGCAACCAGAGTCTAGAAACCATATATCATCACTCTTTTTTTCAACTATGTTACAGGCTAACAACAAATTATCTTGGCTGTTATTTTCTCTAGTGATATTTGCACTAGTTCTATTACTCATATCATGTTGCTTCTTCCTACATTCATTTGCATAATGCCCATATTTTTTACAATAATAACATTGAACATTGGATTTATCATACCTTTCTCCTTGAGCACGATGTTGTCCACTTTGTTGGCTGCTTCCTTGGCCTTGGTTCTGATTTGGATTGCTACCTCTTCCTTGAGTGTTTGCTGGACTGTTTCTTCCACCTCTGTTTTGGCTTTTGCCTCTTCCTCTCTTGTTTCCTCTGCCTTGACCTCTTCCTCTTCCAAAAGACATTTGGGTCTTAAAGGCTTGCACTAGAGATGAGTTTTCATTTCTACTCAATCTCTGCTCATGTGTTATCAGTGATGCATGTAGTTCATCAACTGAGAAGTTTGTGAGATCCTTTGTCTCTTCTATGGCGGTGACAATCACATCGAACTTTGAGGGTAGGACTCTCAATAGTTTCTCCACAATCCTCCTTTCTTCAAGAATCTCTCCATGAGTCCTTATCTGTGCGACCAGACCAATCACATGTGTGAAGAATGAGTCAATATTATCTGATCCTTTCATGCATATATTCTCAAAATATCTCCTCAACAACTGTAGTTTTGTTGTATTCACTTTCTCCATGCCTTGATAGGCTATCTTGAGAGTTTTCCATGCTTCTTTGGATGTCTTGGTTGCTGCTATCCTTGGAAACACACTCTCATGCACTGTTTGATATAAGAAGAGGAGGGATTTATAATCCTTCTTATAGCTCTTCAGCAGTTCTTTCTCTGCCTGAGTTGAGTTATTAAACTCATTTTCATCTGTTGGTTCTTCAAATCCATCATCAGCAAATTCCCATAAGTCTTTTGAGGCAAACAGGGCTCTCATGGTTATTGCCCAATAGTCATAGTTTTTCCCATTAAATAGCGGGAGCTGAGTATTACCCATACCCATGCTAGTGCTAGAGCCAACCATTCTTGCTCTCTAAACTATGCTTCAAAATACTTGACTGTATTTAAAAATCACTGATTGTCTTCAACAACAACACAAAAACTAATCTTGAGAAATACCTGGATCCTTTGTTGATTGAGTCTTCACTCTGCTGGGGAAGTTGCTGCAACAAGAAATCCTTCCTTCAACTTCTTTGGCACCTTCAAAGAGCCTGGACAAGCTCTGATACCATGTTGGAAATTTCTGATGATTTCAAACAAAACTCTGAACACAGAAAAATGCTCTGTTTTTTTAAACCGGGAAATTAAAAATTTGTTTGCCGAAGATAGAGATTTACACATGCACAGAGAACACTTGTATTCATTAAAAATACTGTTGTTACAAAATAAGATTTTCTTCTTCCTCCAACAGAGGGATTACACCAGCTCAAAAAGAAATTTACTCTGTCTCTACAACAGAGAGCAATACTCTGTTTCTTAAAGAAAATTAACACACTGCTGTGTAAAAAAAAAGATATCATTCACTTGCCACTGCGTTACATTTCATATGCCCAAAAAAAGCATTACATTCACTGCACTATTGTGCCACTGAACAACAAAAAACATTCCCCTCATGCTGTTGCGCATCTCTTCTTCAACGAACAACTACACAAAAGTTTTCCCCAAGCTGCTTCGTGTTCTTACAATTTGATGCGGCAAGTTTTTCCTTACATTTTTTCAATGAACAACCAACAAAAATTATACATTCGCACTACTGTACGTTTTTCCCTTTCGCGCTGATTACACACACGAGAACAACAAAAAACATATTACAAAGTCAACGGGCAACAAAACAAAACAAACAATAAAATTAAATATTTTTACCTACGTTACTCACCGCCGTAAGTTTTATATTAATTACATTCAATATGGTGGTCAGCCAATATCGCATGACAATATATATTTTTGATAACCGTAGGTTTTTTCCAAAGTTAATCGGACGGCCATCACAATTTCCTCGGAGGTCAAAATCGCATGGAGTTTATGTGCCAGGGAAAGGGTGGTTTTGGAACAGTTCCCGTGGACACGCATCAACAGGGCAACAAAACAAAAAAAACAATAAAATTAAATATTTTTACCTACGTTACTCACCGCCGTAAGTTTTATATTAATTACATTCAATATGGTGGTCATCCAATATCACATGACAATATATATTTTTGATAACCGTAGGTTTTTCCCAAAGTTAATGGACGATCATCACAATTTACCCAATTACATTCAATATGGTGGTCAGCCAATATCGCATGACAATATATATTTTTGATAACTGTAGGTTTTTCCCAAAGTTAATCGGACGGCCATCACAATTTACCCGGAGGTCAAAATCGCATGGAGTTTATGTGCTAGGGAAAGGGTGGTTTTGGAACAGTTCCCGTGGACACGCATCAACAGGTAAGTGTGATCCGAGCCCCCTCGAAAAATACCACTCTGTGTGAAAGGTGGTGCGGGGAAATCCATGGTGATTTTGTTGGAAATAAATGCGCGCAGGTGAAATTATATTTTAACAAAAGTGGGATCGAGTTCGGGCCTATTGGAAACTCCGAGCACATAGGCCAACTATAGGCGCGAGTCCTGCTTGTCCACCTTGAAGGCCAGCATCAATATCCATGGCTTCTTAAGATCGCCAAAGATAGGCATGAGTCCCGCTTGTCCACCTTGAAGGTCAACGTCAATATCCATGGCTTCTTAGGATCTTCACTCTATAATTGACTAAGTAGCTCTGCATAACGAGTTTAAGAAGCGAGGAATCAACATTTCTTTTATTGTGATCACATAAAAGTGCAAAAAAGAATGTTATTATAGAAAGCATAGACACACAAAAAGATGATAAAAAATTAATTCCATTGTTCCTCTAGAATTTTTCAGCATAAACTTCCTAATCCTTTTTAATTTATTTCTTACTACGTAATAAACCCAACTCTTGCTGCTCAACTTGTGACTTTAAAGAAATGTTATGCTACAATAGTTTTGCAGATGTAGAAAGTTTAACAAAAGTTAGAAGAATTCCATGAAAATTTCCGTGAAGATGAACATTTTTATTACTAAATTTTAATAAGATTTGTTGAAGGGAGTGGAATTTCATATCCTAACTTGTTCCACTTCCTCTAATCGATTGTGAACAAATTTGAAGAGAAGTTTTTCCTTTAAGAAGAAGTATGGGTGTTCATTTTTTTTTGTTACCCTTAGAAGCTGCACGAAAACAAACTTTAGGAGCATTTTTTTTCCCTTAACCAAAATAACCCTACTTTTTTTCATTTCAGTAAAGGCCTTGGTGACCTCTAGTGAAAATGGTGAATGGTCTCTTTCCTTCCAGACATTTTCAATTTTCACCAACCAGAGAAATAACATGATCATCTTAACTTACATTATTCATCTTGGAGATCTGTGTTGGTCATCTTATCTTATTAACAATGTTAACAATGTAAGGGAAACTAAGGGTTTCTTGAGTATTAGATGGCTCACCTCGCAGTTGTCATGGACAATGGATCCATTTAAATAAAAAATTAATAAAGTTTAGAAGGAAAGCTCTTTATTCCTATATTGCTGTGATCTGGATTCAGTGTGTTTATCTTATCCACAGAGTTTGTGTGTTTATACTATGGTGTTGGGGTAAATGGGACTTTTATATTTTTTCCAAAGAGTTTGTGTGTTTATATTGTAGTGTTGGGGCATATGGGACTTTTGTGGACGGCACTGGCGCTAGCATTGAAACATTCCCTCTGAAACATTCCTTCTGAAATGGGGCAGAGAGAGTTATGGTTATAAGAGCTATGTATTTCATTTAAGATTTAAGCCCTTCTCATACCCTATTCTGTTCTGAAATTCATGAAATTTACAGGATTGATGGATCATTTTCAACAATAAGGCAGATTTCATTTTTTTTTCAAGTAGTCAAAATAGGGCCACTACAAAAATATGGGAATTTTGGTATGATTTTGAGAAAATATGGCTAAATTTTTTGGAAATTCTGTTTACAGCAGTAAAGGTTCAATATTTTGAGTGGCTAAATTTTTTGGAAATTTTACTGTTTACAGCAGTAAAGGTTCAATATTTTTGATGGTGCTGAATCCATTTCCACTATCCAAAATGATTCAAAAGCTCATCCCATAATCAAATTTTTATACAATTTCTCACCAAATTCTGGCTGAAAATTAGCCATCCGTCCAAAATCGTGTTCGCGTTAGAGCACGCCTATTTTCCCAAAATCATGTTCGCCTTAGAGCAGGCCTATTTTTTTTAAAAGATGTTAAGGCATAGGTAATTTTCATCAGTAAGTCCCTTATGTCATTAGCAGCAACATAATAAAGCCTGACCTAGATATTCTATATATGTGTCATACCGTGTCGGCAACGATCGGTGTCATGGAGTATTTGGTTGGTCAAGATAATATTTATCTAATTTGAATATTAGATATCTGGTGCCTGTGTAACACTATATACACATTTTATAACGTAATTGTATGGACCTGTGAATTTTAGTAATGAAGTATTCGATTTTATCAGCGGTGAGCTGATTCTTGTCTGATTCTTGTCTCTTGTGGAGACGAAGAAATCCCATGGACTACATGTTCCCAATTGAGGACGGGATGTTGTCGCTGAGTTTGTCGCTAAAGAGATACAAGAGGGACATATTGGTTAACATGCCAATAGAATCCGGTATGCTTGCTTCTCGTGAGCCTATTGTCAGACATATCCAACGTCTGCAGAAACACAATTCTCCCCAAGACAGAGGAATGGAGCCACTAAGCAGGTTTCCATGGAGATTGAGAGTAGTGAGGTTGCGGAGACCGGTTATAGAGGTGGGAATCTGATCCGTGAACTGGTTGGTGAAGATATCGAAAATGCGAGGTTTGCTGAGTATGTTTTTTCATTCGAACAATAGAACTGGTCAAGCTGGATCGGTTGGGTAAGCGTTATTAAGGTTCAGAGCCTATTGTTTGATAATTACGTATATAATACCGATCCATCTTACGGTATAGTGCAATTATCATTCTCATCATTCCATCCACCTCGCCCCGTCCTATCCGCATCACCGCTCTCGGCTCCATCTTACCAGAGACAATCTATGCAATTTCGCCAAGCAGCTCAATGTCCCCTTCGAATTCGAGCTCCTACCTATCGACCACATCGAGTCCCTTAAGCTCTGCGAGGCGCGGGAGGTCGTGGCGGTTAATCTTTCACTATTGCATTCTCCTTTCACTTCCCCGAACTCGATCTAACGACTTGTCTGCCTCGTCAAGAACCTCGCTCCTAGGGTCGTGGTGGTGGTGGACGCTGAAACCACTGCCACCGTCCACTTCCGTTCTCTTTCGTTCACCATTACCTGGAAGATAATACGACAACAAATGGATAGCCGGTCTGCAATAAACTCACAATTGCTACGTGTTTGAAAAAAAACAGGTCGACGAATAATGTTAATTAATAATAATTTAATATCGGAAGGTTGAACTCACCGGTTTAATTGCGATTTAATAATCTGAAGTTTTTGTCTCTCTAATACATGTATACACAACAAACCATATCTCTCTATCTACACCCGTGGAGTTATCGTATGAGATTTTACTATGTTCTCCGCTAAACTTGAAAAAAAGGTTTTGATTCCCTACTCTGTTCTCCGCCCAACTTTAAAAAGAGGGTTTTGATTTCCTCTTAGAAATATTCTATGAGGTTTTACTCTCTTCTCCTCCGCAACTTGAAAAAAAAGCTTTGATTTCTACAGAACGTTTCCTATCTTTGTTGGCGGGGCTCTATTTTTACCATTCAAAATGACTTATAAGATTTACTATCTTTGTTGGCGGGGCTCTAGCCCATCTCATCTCATTGCATTTACATTGGCTGTTGTTGTGACCCTTGAATGTGCGCAGCGTGCTTGAAATTCTTGTTGGTCTCTTGTGAAATATCCAACCAATCTATGTTTCTTATTTTCAGTTGTGATTTTAGCTATTATTTCTTCCTATCTGTTTTGCAACTTTATCTCATCATGTGATTACCTTGGCTTGGCTTTTCTCTGTTGATTTTACCAATGCGAACACTTGGGCTTTTCTCTGTTGATTTTACCAATCCGAACACTTAGGTCGTGAGAACATGTAAAGATCAAATCTTAATGTTTTCCATATAAAATGACTAGGTTATAGTTGAATATAGTGCTTCATACATTGAGCGTGCAATTTTTGGTGGGCGCCTGAAAAAAGAACTTTTTACTGTATTTCACTGAGTGAAAATAGAGGGCTGAAATATCTCTATGTTTTAGAGTGTTTTACTGAGTTGCAATCTCCATTTCAAGGAAGCGTATTTTTCACATTTCACATCATAATCGAAAGAAGTGTATGTTGCATTCCTGTTCTAGAAATTTCTCTCCAGCGTTTACCATGCATGTTTTGCTTTCACTCTCCCTTTTCCTATACATTATTTCTGAGTAATAAGGAGAAGTTTTTTAACATTCATAAATGGCAGTTTCAAGCACAACTTTGAAAATTCTCAATTTTTTTAATTTAATGGTAAGTATTATGATTATTGGGTAATTACAATGAAGGTTTTATTTGCTTCTCAAAATATATGGGATTGGGTAGAAATGGGTTTTAAGAACTAGTAAATGTAGCAACATATAATGCATTGATACAAGAAGACAAGGATTTGTTGAAACACAATAGTTCAAAGCCCTATTCTATATTTGTCAAGCAGTGCATGAGAGCATATATCCAAGGATGCCTACAACAACAAAGTCGAAATGAGCATGAAATATTCTCTAGAGAACATATCAAGGAATGACAAAGGTGAAGATAGCAAAACTACAAATGTTGAGAAGATATTTTGAAACTATACGCACGAAGGAGTCTAATACAATAGACTCATTTTTCACACAAGTAATTGGACTAGTTACTCAAATTAGATGTCATGGTGAGACACTTGAAGAAAGGAGAACTTTTAAAAAGATTTTGAGAAGTTTACCATCAACATTTGACCCCATTGTTGTGGTCATAGAAGATAGAAAGGATGTCTTAAAAATTTTGGTGGATGAACTTCATGCATCATTGATTTCTCATGAGCATAGGTTCAATAGAACAACAAATTCTTCAATGGAACATGTCTTCAAGACACACATTTTAATTAGTCAAGGTAGATGCATGATTGATTTCTCATGAGCATAAGTTGAATAGAACAACAAATTCTTTATTGGAGCATGTCTTCAAGACACACATTTTAATTCGTCAAGGTAGATGCAGAGGAAGATCAAATGCTAGAGGAAGAGGAAGCCCTTCAAGCTCAAGTGGAAGAGTCAACAATTAAAATCCAAGTCAAAGTCCATGTCAAAATCAAGCACAAGATCAGAGGTATGATAAATCTTAAGTCCAATGTCATTATTGCAACAAGTATGGGTATTATGCAAATGAATGTAGAAATAAACAACATGATCTTAGTAACAAACCAAATGCAAATTTCACAAAAGAAAATCAGAACCAAGATAGTGTATTTCTAGCATGTAATGTATGTTAGGATATTTCGACACATAGGAATAGTTAAGTATAACTTGGTCTAGTATAGAGTTAGGTAAAGTGTGTTTCTTTACTATGTACATTTGTAACTTACAATCCGACGGTCACGATATGTAGTGATCCGACGGTTCATTCTCTCCTCGGTATTACCGACACTTGATCCGTGGCTTAACACCCGATTGGTCCATGAATTCTATTTAAAGCGCATGGAGGGTCATTTGTAGGTTCACCGTGCATGAGAGAAGCTTATGTAATTTTCATTCTTTTATTAATAAATTGCCTGTAGTAGCCACGTTGGCGCAGGCCGTGGACTGTTTCCCTCTCTGAGGGTTTTAACCACGTCAAAATACTGGTGTATTGATCTGTGATCTGTTTGTGAGGGGTGTCCTTTTGGTGTTCTGTCTGAGGAACTTACCCTGTAAATTCCTACATGGTATCA